>PNEQ01076210.1:0-22034 GCA_003012365.1 Medauroidea extradentata
TAAACAAAAAATAAATCAACCGTTGACTGAGTGAGTTGTTATTGATGAAGTCACGATGATTGGTTAACCCTGAAATTAAATCAAACTGAGCTATCCGGAGCACGCGCAAACTTAACATAACCTCAACACCAACTGCAGTAGACTACAACAGCAATAGTCCAAATAGCAACACACAGCAGACGCAGGGACGCGTCACAACAGTGGGTACCGATCAACACATCTGGCTCAGTTGCCACCTGCTCCACAGAGGTATCCTTTTTAGGTGAGCCAGCAATTCACTATGAATTCGATTCTGATAATGACAAAACTCAGTATCTCCACCTCTTTACTGATGACAAATTTGTGAACATTGTTGTGATGCAAACAAACCGGTATGCATGAGAAAACAGTACATCCCAGTAGGACACCACATATGATGAAATTCACACTTTTATTTGTGTAATTCTTCTTCAGAGTATTGTGAAAAAGCCAAATTACCAAATGTATTGGAGTAAGCAACCTTCATTTGCAACTCCATTTTTCTTCAGCTCAAGAAATGCCTACATTTCTCTGGTAATTCTGCCTATGATCCTAGTACTCATCCTCAACCAAAACTAAATAAAATCTGGCCAATCATTGACATCTTGTACAAAAAGTTTAACAATGTCTATACCCCAGAGCGTGATGTCACTGTTGACGAAAAATTGATGCTATACAAGGGGAGGCTAGGCTGGGTCCAATACATGCCTCTCAAAAGAGCAAGGTTTGGAATCAAATCCTTCATGCTTTGTGAATAAAAAAGTGGTTACTTGTGATCTATGATCGTGTACAAAGGAAAGGGTACACATTTTGATCCAGAGTTTGGAAACCTTCCTCAGTCCTCACAAATTGTCACGACACTGATGAAACCTCTCCTCAACAACGGCTACTGTCTTACTGTTGACAATCATTACAGTTCACCTCAACTTGCTGACCTTCTTATTGCCAACAGGACTCACATTTATGGTACTGTACGTCAGACAAGAAAAGACATGTCTTCATCATTTCGCAGTAAAAAACTTAGAACAGGTGAACTTGCAGCTTTTCAAAGGGGGAAAGTGACAGCGCTGAAATGGAAAGATAAGAAGGTTGTATGTATGCTGACCACTATTCACAATGCCAAAATGGTGACAGTTGAGAAGAGGGGCATCAAGAAACAGAAACCATCAGCAGTTGTGGACTATAACAGTACAATGGGAGGGGTGGATAAAGTTGACCAGTATTTGGCAGCAAATCCAGTGCCTAGAAAGAGAGGTAAAAAATATTATAAAAAATATTTTTTTCATTTGGTGGAACTTTTACTGTGGAATGCATTTGTTTTGTATAAAAAAACTGGTGGACAAAAGAATGCTCTGGATTTTCTCATTGCTACCTTTGAAAAGAAGGATTTCCAAGCACAAGAATGAAGACTTTTCTCCAAAAGCTCCCGGTCGTCCTTCCAGCTGCACCAATCCTGTGCATCTGACTGGCCGCCACTTCCCATCAATGATTCCTCCCACAGCAATGAAGCAACACCCCACGAAACTTTGTAGTATGTGCAGCCATGTTCGTGATGAGAAGGGCAAGAAAGTCAGAAAGGAATCGAGGTACATGTGTGAAGAATGTGATGTAGCACTTTGCATTGTTCCCTGCTTCAAAGCATTTCACACTGCGACAAACATTTAGCTCAGAGCTTGCAAATACCCTGCCGGGGTAGATTTGGCAAACTGTTGCATTTTAGGCATTTGCCATTTTTTCTTTTCAATCCAAAATGTATTCAATAGCTTTTTATATTCGAGGTAATACTGTCCCAAATATTTTATGCCTGACGTTATTACTGAATTATACTATTGTAACTATATTTTGGAATTGTTTACAAGTCTACCAACATAAAATAATTAGAATATTTTTTTTTTACCCCAAGTGTTATGACCAAATATATTCAGTGCTTATTTGATTGTCATATGTGTACAAGACTTTGCTGGACTTGAGTATTTTGTTTTTCTAGTGAAGAACTTTTCACTGTTTTTATACGTCTATCATTGTTGTAACACAACTACATTTTTCTTTCTTTTTTTTTTACACCCCCCGTGTTATGAATGATTTTTTCAGGGGTTGTATGGCTATAATATTTTATGTAAATGTTTTGCTCGATTTGTGTAGTTATTTCAGTGAAAATTTTTTCTCAAGGTTTTAGATAAGTTCCAAACCTGTAAAGCCACAAATTTTTATTTTATTTTTTTCCGCAACAGGTGTTATATACTCAGAGTTTGTATGTCTATATTATTTTATTTACAACGTCTTGTTGGTTTTGTATAATTGTAATGGACATGAATAACTTAACTGTAGTGTTTTAGCTGTGTACTAATATTGTATAGCAACAATTTTTAATTTTTTCTTACCCACTGGGTTATGAATGAGTATATTCAGGGTTTATGTAGTTATACTATTTCTTATATTGGGTTTATAATACTATAATATTTTATGTATATGGTTTTCCTGCTTTTAAATAGTTGTAATTCAAGTTGAAAGCTTCTCCACTGTATTTTAGATGTATCCCAGTGTTCAATAACTATCCCCAATAAAATGAATGAATATATTCAGGGTTTTAAAATAGTGCTACTTGAATATTTGATGTCTCTGATTTCATTGGATGAACAAAAATTTAATTAATGTGAAAATTTTTAGACCAAAAGATATAAAACAATTGGTATGATTAGAGGTTAAAGTTAAGTTTTTCATAATTTGTGTGTGTGTGTATGTGCATGTGTGTGTGTAGACACACACACATTTTTAGTGCAAACACCTGAAGAAAGTAAGCATATTTGGATAAAATGAAACGTACTATACCAACACCAGACTTCTTTATGGTCAAAATCACTCGAGTGAATCTTTACAATAGCTGTGTGCAAAAAACTGCCGGTGTGAATTAGGCCTTTAAATGGTCACAAATAAAGTACTGATAGGAATCATTTCAGGTTACAAACAGAAGTTACTAGACAGTTCAGCATGGAGATGTACAAGCTAATAGGCCCTAGCTCAAATTGAGATGGAGTTGCATCACACAAACATGCACATAAAATTTTGGCATGTCGTTTTTAGCTTCAATACAAGTTGCCAAATCGATGCAAGTTCAGAAACTGGTTCTGATAAGTTGGAAGTGTGAATTACGTGAATATATATTATTGGAAATCTACGAAAAGACGGGTTTCTAGAGACCAAAACTGAATTTATGTAATGTTTACAATTTAGGCTAAAAACTTTGATGGGGATATTACCTAATTTTAATTCTTTATTTATTCAAAAGCACGTTTAATTTAATGAATAACGGTACCACACTTTCTTTATTGGTGTCAGTACAACTTGAGAAAAATGTCAAAAACAAGAGTGTTTGTTTTAGCTCGGTAAAAATTAGTGCAACCATGTTGATGCTGTGTGACATCATTGGGCATGTTAATTGCATGTCTGTCTACTCTTAACTCTACAGCAACTTACGTTTTGCTCGTGAAATTGCATTAAATCCAGTTGTTTGTGTGGTAAGAACAGGTATGGCTGGGACTCCCAATAGTTTAAAGTGTGTACGGTGGCTCCTTTATGGAGCAATATAATTAAATTTATTCCAAATATAATATTTACTACAGTCCCGTGTGACATACAAGACGGACTGCGTGGTTTCTAAAACACGTAACCTGAAACAGTCTGTTTGCTATAAGCGACAAACGTATAGTTTATATATATGCAGTGGTTATATCAATGTATTGTGTACAGCATGAAATAAATAAGTTCTTTTAAGTTAAAAGTTGCAACCAAATCTCAACATGTTAAATTTATAGTGTTTATGTTGTTCCACTGTGTAGCCCGCCTGTAGAAACAGCTTAGTCAATAGGCGAGTTCAAGGCACCTGTGATTGACCGATAATTCCAGAGGTGGGCGAGGTTTTGAGAATTATGTCACTAGATAGCAGCACTACTACTGCAATTTTACTATCACTCACAAGAAACATAACAATAATAGGAAGAAAAATGTACGTTTAATAGATACATTATATTATTTTCCCAACTCTGCAATTGGAACACTAAATCACCAGTCTGTAAGAGTCACAAGGATTGCTTAAACACATTCAAACTGTTAGCTTGGTAGGATCACTTTTTGGATGCATGCGACCTTCATACTGTAAGGTATTTGGCCACCAGGACCCCTTTATAATTCTTTTTTTTTTCTTCTCCTTTTAATAATTGGTGTTTAATAAATTTTGTTAATGAAAATTTGCTTGTTTGTTTCCTGTGGTTGGGATTAACTACCAGCTGGCCCGTGTATATTACCATCAGATCTCCGAGCTACCAAACCATGTGCTTTGTGGCTACTGAATATGTACATTGTGTAAGGTTTCCTCAGTGCATCGTAGTCGCCCCGTGAAGCAAGTGTAAGCCCGGCCTATTATTACAGTGATGTTCTTGTTTATGTTCCAGTTTGTCAGTGTCTGGGCAGGCAATCAGTGTCAGTTGAGATCTGACCAGTTGGTTTATTCCTGCTTAAAGTGATGTTAATATTTCCAGCAATTACTTTTATGTGGTATTTACCAACCAACGGCCATGAGCTATGATGCTGCGCAATCATATAAGCTCGTGCAGAAGCAAACAATACAAGATTTTATACATTAAGAAATAAATAGTTATAACACTAATAATTGTACCGGTGGGCCAAGGTTTTGTATGTATATATTGTTTCCTATTGTAATTAATATGGTCAGGGTCGTGTCCAGGCACAGTAATATGATGTTACATAAGTCCCTGTGTTTTCATTGATCATATCTTAAGTAAATTTCAGGTGCATCGAGTTCTTGACCTAAAGAATCAAGTTAATTAAATTTCATTGTAGACTAGCCTTGTTGGGTGTCTAACGATTCGTCTAGAGGAGCTTTGTAACTTATTTAAGTAACTTTTTGTTGTTATTATTTTGGTTTTGATTTTATTTGAAAATAAGAGAAGTTTTGCCTAAAGTACTCAAGTCTGGCTGGCACCTAGTCCAGTGGAGAGGGGCACTCCATTCTTGGGTTTTTCCCGGGCGTTGGAGTGACGTACGAGCAGCAAACACCCCCCTCCCCTTATTTTCCCGCTATTAACACAATTTTTTTATTTAATTATTTTGTTATTGATGTATTATAAGAAAAGTTTTGGAAACTGTGTTTTATATAAGTTTAAGAGGCAGTAAGCCGAATACTTTGTGTTCTTAAGTGTCTGGACGTGTCTTTATAGTTTTATTTGGCTCCCGAAAGTCGCTGCCATTTTGGGCGAGCCTTTGTTCTCACGTGGGGGCGCGCGAGATGAGGGAGAAAGGGGTCTTCTTGAAGTAGTGGTGGTCCAGAGCGGATGCACGCAGCTTTGAGGCTTGCGTGATTAGAGCAGGGGCCAGAGGGCCGTTTTGCTTTACAAGAGCCATTGTGCGGAGAGATTTATTTTTCAGTACATTTATTTATTATTACGAAGGCCCACCGTTTTATATATATATTTTTTCTGTTGTATTTGGCAGACTATTGTGTTGTATGTTTTGAGGCCACGTGGTAGTGTGCCATTGCCTTGTAACAGTATACTAGGATATATTAAATCTGCTGAAAAGGAAAGGGTCATAAATTTATTTGCTGTTATCGGCGTCCGCCTACGAACCACCCGTTAAAACGAGATAAGAGATTCTTCGTGCTCACCGCTGGCTCATGTAGAAGAGAAATTCTACTGCTTGTTGCCGTGGTGTGAGTTGGTAGGGGAAGTACCACTACAATACAATTAACTTTAAACTAAAATTGATTATTCTTGAGCCAATTTGACACAACAAAATAATTCGTAGAAAGTTATCATCACTCTGGAGTTTGAATTAAACTGACATAAACTCAAACCTACAACTAAAATATCTCAATATGTGAGAGCTACCTTGCTGTCGTCACTCCTCTCTATTTGGTACCAATGAAATCTTCATTACTAACTAAGAAAATCTTCAACTGCAACAGTGCACGCAATGGTAATAAGCAAATTATACACGTTACCTTTTAAGTAACCGGGTTCATTAAATTTGCCCAGATGTTTAAGTCAAGTGTAAAGTTACAAAATCTACTGTAATGTGTGACGGGTAGGTGGCAAACGAAAACAACTGACCAATTATGTCATACACGTGTTAGCCAATAAGAACATGTTTTCAATGTTAACAGCAACATTTGAAAATAAGGCATTTTTGAAGCTCAAAAATTTGAAAATTAAAATACGTACAGAATTATTACTTTACATTGTTGCACTTGGTGTGAAAATATTTCGGAAGAATAATGTAAATACTAAATGGTTTTATTATGTATCATCCCCATTGAAGAATGAAGTTAATATTGAGGTTAATGTCCACAAATTTTTTTTCCAATAAAACTTTCATGAAAATAAAGGATAAGGCCTAAATAAAATTGTTAAATAAGGGAAAATTTGGACCAGCTGCTATTTCGGTAGATGTAATAAATTTTCCTTTGCTATCAATACCTAGTTATATCAAACAATACTTACCACATGCAGAAATTTCCTTTGAAGAATTTTCATTATGATCAGTCTTTAAATACCATCCATGAACATTACCAAAATACAAATTGGTTCTAGTCTCGAGGTTGTAACGTACTTGTGGCTCCAAAACCATCTGGAACAAACAAATAATAATAACTCGTTCCCATAAAAACACTGCGAAAATAACATCAAGAAGTTTGTTTTAAATGTTTTAGCAATGATCTAATCTTTAAACTACATACATAAAACTCTATTTAACTCCAGAATATAGTGAACACTTTTAAGGAATATATTGTCATGAATGATAGTCAATAAATAGATTTCACTGTGGTATGGGAAATTACTTTTGGGTTTGGTAAAATTTACACACAGTGCTTTATTACTTACACCTTTACGTTTTTTACTAACAAGTTATGGGGGAAAAAACAGCTGATATAAAACAATTAACCACCACTTTCAAAATGCACACTGTACCACATATAGCCATCATACCAGTTTACACATTTATATAAAATATAGTGCAATTAGTTACTTTGGTGTAAATGTAAATTAAACATGACATAAAATTTTTCACATCCTCGCATTCATAAATGCTTTCTGGAAAAGTCACTTGCTACTTGAATGTAATCTTAAGATATTTCAAAACAAATTTCAACATAAAAAGACAGGCATTTGTCCAAGCAGGCTACACTTCTTTATTTCTTTGGAAAATCAGACACCACGAAGTCCTTCTTGCGTATAATTAAGGAACAGGATGTTCAAAGTGATTCTGAACAAATACAATTACTAACACGACTGATTCCATACATCACTTCATTTACAAGTTCAAAGATATCTTTACACCATTTACAAATTTTGCTGTCATAAACATTCACATCCAACCATTTCTTTAGTGGTTTGGAGTGTTCTGGTCTCTAATTGCTCAAACTCTTACAAACAGAGACAAAAGTGACCTTACTGGTTTATGAAGTGACTAACAAGTGACTAAAACTGTACGTGAAATACATTAAAAGTGACAAAATAACACTACTGTTGCCACCCAACGACGTGACTACATCCATCATAACAATAAATAAACGTTGGGATAAATAAAAAGTAATGAAATCTCTGCAAACACAACATTAAGGATATGTTCAGTTGAACAAGATTCCGTGGTGCTTAGTGGTCCGGGTACGATTCACTGCGATATCATTATCAAATATTGGATTTCTGAAACGTGGCGGACGTTGGCATCTGCTGGCGAGTTTTACTGGTGTATTCTTATCTACACCGCTGTTGCATTCTGTAGCAGATTAATACCTCATATTGCCTTCTCAAGCCCTCAAGGCAACAATGTCTAGCGCAAGCTGAAATTTCTCCATTTCATTAGGTTCAATAGGTACATATAAAATGTATTAAATGTATAAAACACTGATAGGAAGTTCAGTCATCAAGTTTTTGAATGATAAAGCTGCTAGTTGAACTTGCTCCGCAGCAGGATATGTAGCTACAGGTGTCCATGCAACTGCGCCTGGGCTAGCCTAATTTATAGTCCCAGCAAAGTTATCATTATGGGGTAATTACAGACTTCTAAATGTAAGAGGGTAATAGAATGAAATACGCAGTTTACATGGTATGAAGACTTATTTCCCCCAAGCACAACCATTGGAAATTGTGCCCTCAATAACAAACTTAATTTTCTAAACCTTCACATGAAGTTAAGTGCCATTAGGCAGTTTTTGCACGATAATGTTTTGCAGAAGTATAAACTTATTTTGTGTCCCAACCTTGAGGTTAGTGAGATGGTATAAGCGGGATGACGCTGTCGAGAAACTTGAGTGGATAGTAGACAGCACTATACATTTTTACCACTACCGAACGACTTCAATCAAATTGTATTAATTTAATCTGTTTTGAAATTTTTGTGTGTCAGAATTGCACATTTGCAAAGCTTTAATGGCATTTGAGTCAAGAACATTCAGAACAAAAGACCGGAGCTACAAACAACTGTGTTACATAACGTCAAAATTATTCTCTAAAAATAATTTTAAAAAATTATAATAATTTTGTAGACTTATGGAGGTTGCACAACAACGATAGAACTGTAGGTTAGAACGAAACTCCAGTATAGTTTATTTCTAGCTGGTCGTACTTGTTTTTCGGATTGTCTGCGTTGACAGTTTACAAACTAAGTTTTCTTCTTAATAATTAAGTTATCTTATAAAATAAAAAACCTGCATTACATTCTTTAGGTTCTTAGCCTACGCAAGCATCATACTGACGCGAACACTATTTCATTATCTTAACGAGTTAGATAAGTATCATCGCTGAGAGAAAACAAATTGTATGCCTTTTTGCTCCTTTAGGTGTCGAATTTCGAAAAATCTTAATTTCACACCTTAAATATTTGTTCAAGAATCCGAGTGAAATGAAAATCACGACGATAGCTCGTTCAGTCGAAGCAAAATCAATCATTCTTAAAAATTACATATAATCCCTGTACAGTATTGAGAGTTTGAATTTCGAAAAATCTGAAAATAATTTTTCGGCCACTTACCTAATCATCGTCCTGAAGAAAAAATTAACTGAATATCTTGATGGGTTTGAGAAGATTTATCTAAAACACATTCTAGGGATTTTCATCTCTGGAGAGTAACTTTCGATAGACCCTTGAATCAATCACATTTTTGACTACTTTACTGGTGTCCCTTAGACGATAAAAAAACACGACAATAGCCCGCTGGGTTCAAAATATATCTATGATTAATTTAAAACACATTTCATCACTTTTCACCCCTTTAAATATATCTGTGTGTGTGTGTGTGTGCACGTGCATGTGTGTAGCAACTGTGAATCAAAAACACCATTTACCCCCTTTTTTACTTCTTTAAGGCAGAATTTGGAAAATATATTTAAATGGTAGGTATTTTAGATATTCACATCACCATCAATCTAAAGCAAAGACCACTTTGATTTCTCGACTGGTTCCATAAACATGAAGGAATAGTCGAAAACACATTTCACGTATATTCACCCCCTTAATTATCAAATTTCGAAACGTCTTGGAAGTCCTGAGTCATTTGTATAAGTAACCAATTGAAGTAAAAATCACGATGATAGCCAATTGTGTTCACGTGATAGAGGATTTTTTTTTCTGCTTGGAGAATGAATTTCAAAAAATCCTAATAAAACTACTTTTTGGATATTTACATAAACAACATTTCAAAGTGAAAACCAACTCTCTATCCCGAAGGATTAAATAGATACTGATATTTTATCGAAATCACCACTTTTTATCCCATTAGATGTTGAATTTCAAAAAATTATTTTTTAGTGCTCGCCAACAACCTGAGGGAAAACTACACAAAAAATTTCGTGCTTCTGGGTCCAGTGGTTTAGGCTGCAGTTTGATATGTCAGCCAGCCAGTCAGGGTTCTCTTTATACATATATTAGCAGTCCCCCGCGGCTTTGCTCGTGAGTATTATTCATAACTGATAATATTCACATTATTTGAAAAAGCCTCTTCGTACACCAGATTCTTACTTCAGTCATAAAGTGTTAGAATGACAAACCTGCAAGTTGAGCTAACTCTGCAGCAGAATAAGTAGCTATAGCGTTAAGTTTGTTCCTGTCACTAACAGCGACTTCATCTAGGCCATATTTATAGCACTGCAAAGTTTATGTTGTGGGGTAGTTTAGACTCTAAAATGTAAGAAGTTAATCGAATGAAAAACGTCTGATTTACCTTGTGCACAACCATTGGTAACGGTGCCCTCTACTACATATTTTCAAAATATTCACTAAAAGTTTAATGGCATTAGAAAGTTTTGGTGGGAAAAGGTTTCGCGTGAATGTATTTGCTGCCCCAACCTTGGGATTACCGAAATAATATATTAGGATGTGAGCTGATGTTGTCGAGGGACCTAAGCGGAAAGTGAGCTGCATAATCCATTTTACCCCTTTTAAACTACTACGTGCAAATGGCACTGATTGGATCTGCTTTGTAGTTCTTGTGTGTCAGAATTGAACGTTCGCACGCAGTTTTTAACGGAATTCGAGCCCACAATCTCTCGGAATCTAGACCTGAGCTACAAACAACTGCATCACGTAACGTTGAAATAATTCATTAAAAACAAATTTAACTAAAAAAATAAAATATTCATGTCCTAGGCACACAGAGATTGTACAATACCACGTCTCGATATCTTTCTGTAGCGTGAACTCCTGTATAATTTATTTCTCACTGGTCGTACTTGCTTTTTGAATCGTCTGCCTTGAAATTTCACAAACTTAGTTTTATTTTTAACAATCAAGTTATCTTGTAAAGTAAAAAAACCTTTACATATAATTTTTTAAATACTTAAGTAAGCATCACTCTGACGCGAACAGCACCTTAATATCTTTACTGGTTAGATAGATATTATGGGTTGATGGAAAACAAATTTTGCGCTTTTTCACCTTTTTTGGGGTTGAATTTCGAAATACTTTAATTTCACATCCTAGACATTTGTATAAGTATCCAATTGAAGTGTAATTCACGACGGGAGCACGTTCAGTCGAATCAAAATCAATCATATATTGAAAAAAACATATTACCCTGTACAGTACTAAGAGTTTGAATTTCAAAAAATCTAAAAACTCTTTGCGATTCTTTTAGTAGTCATCATCCTGAAACAAAAATTAACTGCATATCTCGATGGGTTCGATAGATATCGGGGATTTATCTCGAACACATTATAGGCCTTTTCACCACCTAAGAGACCTTTTCACCACCTAAGAGACAGAATTTCGAAAAACCCTTAAATCACGTTTTAGACTACTTTACCAGTATCTCTTGAACATGAAAAACACGACGATATCCCACTGGGTTCAAGACATAGCGATTAATTGAATACACTTTTAACCACTTTTCACTCTTTTTCACCTCCTTAGGTGTCAAATTTTGAAAATTCTTAAAATTTCTTTTCAGGTATTTGAATTAGCATCAATCTTAAACAAAAATCACGTCGCTATATAAAAATCAATAGTAACGATATATACCTACCGATTGTGAATCGAACAATTAGGGTTCTATTACTTTGAGCGGTCCTTGCGTTAAAACCTTGAAAAGGTTAGAAGGGATAGGAGTCTAAGTCTGGTACTTGACTTTTCCCTTTTTAGTGTTAGTGAAAACCCCAGTCGCCGGTGCTAGGCCTCCCCAATTCGACTTCGGACTCAGACCTGTCACTCTACTGGCCATGGAGGGGTAGGCCTGGGGAAGAAGGGGAGCGTCTAGTTCCGACGGCCAGCGGTAGGGGCGCTCTTGTCAGCGAGTTAAGTTGAAAGGGGCGCAGGAAGCGGTTGCCCACTCCTCGGTCGGGCGTGAAGGTGCCCACAACTAAGTTCAGTGGTCAGTTGACAAAGGAATGCGTAGACGTCATGACAGGAGCTGAGTGTACTTCTCTGTTCGCAGAGTATGCGAGAGCACAAAGAAGCAGCCCGGATTTTATTGGTATATTTAATGTCCATGTGTAAGGCAAGTTCTGGAGGGCTTATAAGTTTGGTTAAACTAACGTCAGCTATAGTCGATGTCACCAGTACCTACATTCCAGTATAGTTCACGGTACTCCTGGGTGTTGTCAGAGACTTTAAAAAAGGCCCACTCATTTATAGCGAACACATTTTCGTGGGTTCGGAAAAGGAATGCTGTGTGCGCTAGAGTTCAAGAGAGATCGGCTCATTCAAACTGGTCAAGGGAAATTGTAGTGCATTAACGAGGCGTTGTGAAATGCGCTAACTTGAATAGAAACACGGAAGTGGATGAGAGTTAATGTGTGCGATATTCCTTTCTGTAATTAGAAGGCTAAAGGGGAATTGCCTTTAAGAGAGACGTAATTTGGTAATGTTGAATAATAAATTCTTAAACTGTGAAGGGAATGTAAATTTTGTTTACTCTGTGAACAGAACATTCTTAAACTTTATTGGATTGTTTTCTTGCTCCAGAAAGGTGCAAAATAACCCGATTTCACTAATATCCATAAGTATATGTTAGCTAATTTCTAGTTTCTTGCTCAGGGTTACTTGAATTTTGGAATTTATGAAGTCTGAAGGGAGTGATGTAATGAAGGCCTTAAGCCTTAATGAGTAAATGGAGCAATAAACAGCTCAACTTCACTATCAAAGCACACTTGCATTAATCCTAAAATATACATGATTAAATTCACATTCAACTTCTGGAGTGAAACTATTAAGTGAACTGGAATAAATTCTCTCTTACAAATACTGTTGATGCAGAACAGTCCTGAAAACTGAAAATCATAACATTTTCTGTATGTTCTATTGAGTGCCAAAATAATAAACTTAATTTAAAGAGACAGACGGAATCAACATACGAGTTAATTGACAATTTATTGTAACAATCTTTAGACTTTTGTCTATTTACTTCAGTTATAATTTCAGTAATGAGTTTAAAAACATAACGAATTTTCATAGAAAAACCACAACAAAACTTTACCATTGACTAAATATTGCTGAAATAATTTGAACTAATAAAGTGTCAATTGTTGAGTTAATGTCACTAATAACATTCATTTATTAATATACTGTTCAAGAAAATGATAATATAGAAACGCAAATATGTATCACTAAATACTGTATTGCTAATTTTTAATTAGTACCGATTGTCAATTACTTAACATTTTACAATGTTTCTACTTGAACAATATAGTGGGTAGATAAACGAAACACCCTTAATAATATTGCATTAAAGTAATTTATGTTATTCTGTACATATTCTTTTGATAAAACACAATTTCTTGACTATACAATCTGTTATAATTTGGAAACAAACATAACTTCAAAAAAATTGTTGTTATGTGGATCTGTTGGTGTATGGATGAACACAGAGAGTCCCAATTTAGGGAGGTGTTTTATACATTTTCTGAGATGGTATAATTAGGTTACTGCTTTTATACCAGTCGTGACATGGCATCAGATATTTTACTGATTGCCGTCCTTCGCACGGCTTTAAACAGGAAAGGGTAGGCTGCGATTGTTTGCAACAGTTTTAAAATTTGAGTGCTGTGCATTGTAAAATTTGCATTTTTAATTCAATAATAATGATGACGATGATGATAATAATGATGATGATAATAATAATAATAATATTAATAATAATAATAATAATAATAATAATAATAATACAGCAATTACAGTGATTTTACTTTCTTGATATACACAGATTTTTTTATTTCTTTGGCCGCACGCTATTTGCTACTGTTAACAGTCTTTTTAACACTGCACATCAAACGAAGACCAATGTGTTTTAAATGGCACGCAGCGCAGCATGAAGGTGGAGTCCACTTTCTCTTCCATCCCTAACCCCCCCTCGCATCAAGGTTTCCTCATCCCCACGCTGGGAGACCTCACCAGTTCTGGCGATTACAGTATGTTTAAAAGCGTAAAATAAATAACCACCTTAAAAATTTACTGCAATACTGAGAAAACAAAAGTTACTTTTAAAAAAATAATGTAACATAATGGCACTGCCTACCTATGTGTTCCGAGACTCAGAAGGGAAGCAACAGAGCCATAAGGGAGACCTTGAAGCATGTATCAAATGCAGCATTGTCACAATGAGCCAAGCACTGAACAAGAATGCAAGATTCTCATCAACCTAATTTTACAATGAAATTCAAGAAGTGACTGTGTAATTTTTATTGGTGAAAAATCTGTAGTCAAGTTAAATGCATGTTTCTGTCCAAGTTTCACATACATCCAGTAAGTAAATTTTGAAGAATGGCAACCAAAAAGGGCTATTTTTAGCTATGTTGGAAGGCTTGAAAACTGTGTTTTTTAATATGCGCATGGTGTCTTCTTCAATGCTGTTTTCTATAACATTGCTAATTTCATAAAAATAACCTCCACAATGTTAAAGCAATACCTATTATTTTGAACTTATTTTCTATTTACAAGTTTAACAAATTCTTATACCCCAAGCATAAATCAAAATAACTTAATCTAAAGATTATTTTGCAACTAATGATACAAGTACGATAGTCGATACAGTACTATTAAAATTTACATTGTTCTTTTTCTTTTAGACACCTTCCTGACAGAACTGATAAAATATTTTGTGACTCCAAATACCAAAAACTATTTGTATAGTCCTGTGCATGCTACAACCAGCTAAACTGCTGATAGTTGTATTACCTTTTCCATGCGGGTCTTGTTTAGACTTCCCATATCATATATGAGATGACTTTCTATACTTTTAACTTCAATGGTTGCATGTTGTTTTGAAAGCACCTGTCAAAATAAATTCACATGTGTGATGTCACAAAGGGAACATCGCAAAACACATTTCACACAACACCAAATATTGTACGACAAAATAGGAAAAAGAAGAAAAACATGAGCCACATTATTTAAGGGTGGACTGAATATGATACAAAAACAACTTTTTGAAATGTTCTTTTTAATTTAAGGGCATTAAAACACTGATAAAAATTACACACATTCTTTTGTGCTTCATCAACCAATCCCGGCCTTAATAAAAACTAAGCTCCGGTGGTTATTTCCATAAAAAACAAATACTGTGCATCATAACGATCCTGTGACTGAGGGGATTATGATACACAGGCAGAGTGTATGTGATATATCATTATATCTTCCTTCCTAGCACGGCTGAAAGTGTGGTCAGGGGATAAGTATAGCACACAAAATATTCATGAAATTTTGTTTAGTGGTTTTTGAGTTCCGACACACAAGGTAAAGTCATGTTACAAAACAAAAATTTTCCCTCCATGTTAAGGTATCATAAATTTTCATACAATATAGAAACAAGTCTCGAGGCTAGTCAAACAAATTCTGTAATTTTTCTCGTAATTATTTTAACTACAAGTTATCATAAAGTATTGAAATACATCTCAGTCAATTACAATATTAAAAAATATTGTGCTCCAAATGAGTATTTTAATCTCTGTAACCAATGCATCAGTAGCTTAAGGGTAAAAAAAGGCTTATAGTGAACTAAAATATTGAAGGCTTAGGACTACACAATTCTACATGTGTTAAAAAAATATTCATATTACTATAAAAATAATTAACACGAAACAACATGCTTCAGAAACAGCAGTAAAGTTTTTTTTTTTTTTTTTTTTTTTTTTCCAGAACAAATATGTTTTTCTCCATTTTCTGGAAATACTTTTTATTCCCCACTGATTCCAAGCCCATGACATCATACTCATCATAACTAACAATCTAGTGTTGCCCCCTTCCACTAGTACAAAGTCTCCTAAATATGTTTCGAAGCCAATAGATAAGAAAAGTCATTAGGGCGGTGAACTTAAAAGGTGAATTTAAGCCCCTGGACGCAACAGCTGGCGGAGAGGGGGGGGGGAGCCCGGGGTCAAAACAACAACGAAACTGTTTTGGTAACTAAAATCTGAACTATTGAAAACTAACGTGACTTGATGCAAAACTGGTGAAGGACCAAGGGGTAGACGAAGCGTCTATCTCATACTTGCGTCAGACTCCGACTGACTCAACATGGCATTGGCATCGCTAAGCCAGCTCCGCGATGGGGGCTTACTTCGTGTGGCACAAAGTAGTTCACATACAAAAACACTTAATGGAACAGATACAAAGTTACACAAGACTTGACACTGGAAAAATAGTAACAACATAACAGAACAATATTAGTATTCTGAAATTTCTTACGTTGGATTATCATTTCTTGTTACATCATGTTCAAGCAGAAGGATACAAAGACATAGGATAGCTGATGCAACACTGACGTAATTAGATAATGGCAATTGAAAAATAAAAGACAAAATATTAAAACAGATTTTTAAAAACATTAAGACAGTAACAAGACACTAAAAAATGTAAGAATGTAAAAGTATTTTCTGTGCGTCCAGGGCACTGCTGTATTTGTGTAAATTAGTGACGTGTGAAAAACATAGGGCTTACATAATAAACAAATAACTGAAATTTACAAATTACACTGAAGAAAACACAACACACACAAAAACCTTTCCACACATTCTCTCATCCCCTTCTCTCAGCACTGGGCGGCAAGAGGGGTTTCCTCTGGAGTATTCCGCAGTGCGGCAGACAAGCTAGGGGAAGGGGCATGTTTGGGCACACTTCAACGTCCTCTTTTACCTGGGCATGTCCTCTTTTTAACGCCTCACAAACTGTCTGGCCGGATTTTATATAAAAAAAGGGCCAAATGTCCTCTTTATTAATAAGAGACAGCCAAGAAGTATTTTTATACTGTCTCTGTGTCACAAATTTTTAGGAACGGTGCAGACAAGTTTCTCGCTTATGTGCAACCTCTTTGCTTTGGAAATTATTACGTTGTTCATTTGTTTTACACATGTTTACAGAAAGTGAGATTGCTATTGCCTGTTTATTTAAGTCAAGGTAGTTGCTTGTGTTGTTCAAAGTTA
Source organism: Medauroidea extradentata (assembly GCA_003012365.1). Lineage (NCBI taxonomy): Eukaryota > Metazoa > Arthropoda > Insecta > Phasmatodea > Phasmatidae > Medauroidea > Medauroidea extradentata. The sequence goes on from PNEQ01076210.1 coordinate 16,941, forward strand.
CTTTTATAATGCCGAAACGTAAGTGTATCTTTACTAAGCAATTTAAGAAAAGGTTTCTGGACCATTTCCAGGCTGGGAGAAATGCAAGTCCTACGGGAACATACAATTCTGCCTGCTTATTGCAACACAAGTATTTTATGAGTGTGTTTTCAGCCCATGTTGAATACTTTTAGTGTATTTCATTCTGTGTTTTATTTTGTAGTGCTAACACATTTGGAATTTATTTTTAGAAACTTTTTTTTTCTACTAAACTACAAGATAATGAAGTAACTAAATTATACATTTTCATTTAAAAAATTTTACATTGTACTTCAAGTGTATTTTTAAGTGTCCTCTTTTTTAATGCTTTGAACAAGTATGTGTTCTCTTTTTGGGTTACACTGATGTGACAACCCTAAATAAGAACTAAATTTTTCAAAAAGCCTGTCCACTTAAGATGTACAGTCCTTAAATTACCTCAGTAATTTATATACAGCCATGAGTGATGTCCATTTACTCTCTTTGTAACCACTACATAATGGATGTAATTAGATAGAGGTTGTAAAAAAAATTATCAAATATATATATATATATTTTTTTTAATAACCTTGGAGTTTTAAAATAGAATCGAATCTTATAACAAATTGCTGTCAGAAATAAAAATCTGTTTTGTAAGTAGTATTGAAAAAATTAATTGCTGTGAATACTGTTGTTAACAATGAAATAGTGACATGGTTTACGAGGTTTTGTATCTTCACTGATGGTATTTTACGTGTACTTCAACTCAAAAAATGTTTAACTGAAAACAGTTCAATAGCCTAATTAAGTAAAATAAAACTCAACATAATTACATAAATATAAACTTCATTTCTTTATTTAAATTTTAAGATCAATTGCTCCACAATAAATACAACTTTTTTATACATGTGTGCTATAATACCTTGCAGTCAGTAGCTGAAAGTATGGACACTTCATTGAAACTGTACACAATAAAAAGAGCATACTTTCCACATAAGACCAGATAAGTGGAAGTATACATTAGTATACCAAAAATTACATGAGCCACATTCTTAAAAATTAAGAAATACTTGCTTTCATGACAAAAGCCAGGTTCTGCTAAAATTTTGACATATGATGTACAGGTAGGGTTGCCACAGCAGTGAAACCCAAAAAGAGGACACATACTTGTACAAAGTATTAAAAAAGAGGACACTTAATAAAAATACTCTTAGTACACCATAAAATTTTTTTTATGTAAATATATCAATTATTTACTTTATTATCTTTTAGTTTAGTAGAGTAAATGCTAAAAAAGCAAACATAATTTCTAGGAAAAAACTCCAAGAATGTTAGAATTACAAAATTAAACAGATTGAAATAGTCTTCAACATAGGCTGACATGCACTTCCTGAAAACCATTGACATCTGTAAACATATGTATAACAAATGAACAACGTAATAATTTCCAAAGAAAAGAAGTTTCACATAAGCGCGAGGCATGTCGGTTCCGTTCCTAAACATTTCGTGACACAGAGACCATATAAAAAGTACATTTTGGCTCTCTGTTCTTGAAAAAGAGGACATTTGGCCCATTTTTGTAAAACCCGGCTGGACAGTTTACGAGGCGTTGAAAAGAGGGCATGTCCGGGTAAAAGAGGACATCTGGTAACCCTATGTACAGGCCCACACAAAAACAGAAACATAAAACTTGTGTGGTTTTCAATATGGTAGTGTTAATTGTGGGCCAAAACCATTATTACAGCATGTAAACAGCAACATACCTTAGGTCTATAGTGTATAGTGTGAAACAAGGCTTGTATAAATATTTTATGAAAATTTAACTAATCAGTTAAGAATGGAAGTATTCTAACCAATTATGTACCTACAACAATAGGTTGAAAGCAATATTTTCCAGACATTACTCACATTTTTGTCAATCACAATGTTGCAAGTAGCTGCATCACGACCTATCACATTTGTTCCTGAGAAAATGTCATGTTTCATTCCACCAACCACCAAGCAGCCAACCTGTACATGTATAAAGCAAACATCAGATTAAAAACTGCAGTGAAACAGAATTAAGTTAAAACAAGAATAAATGAGGGGCTGAGATTGATGGTGGTGTAAGTCATTTTCATTAAGAGGTGCTTTTTTAATGTACATTAAATATGTTTTAAAAGAAAGTTCCACTACAATTAAGTAAAATACAAATACTAAAAAAACGGGTGCTGAATTTTAAATGTGAAAGCAAGTAATAGTTATTGTGAAAATTACTTTACGTGACTTACACCATTATCATTCTAAGCCTCTCAAATATAATGTGCACATTTTTTCTCATACACGCTTACACCTGGGAACTCTCAGGCTCCACTGTGGTATGTGTTGTGGTCAGACTACTCTCACCCCATAACTGATATTTGGGTTTGATTTCCGATGTGGTCGGTATTAATTTTCACAAAACACAATAGAAGTTGCAGCTGGCTGGCTGGTTTCATACACTGATTTTACCTGCCTCTGCATTCTATTGCTGTTCCATATTCACCTCATATCTCCCTCACCAGCATTCTAGACCTAAGGGTTGACCAAATCAACAACACTTCATTCATTAGAAAAACACAAATAAGAGTGATTATAAATAATATGACATCCTTCTGCCATGTTAAATTTGTGCAGAATTTGAACCTGTAGTGAAAGAAGGGATACTAGAGAAGCTATGGCTGTAATTGAAAGATTCACAGTGGCTTGGCATAGTTGGTTCAAAAGAAAGTGAGCATTGAAGCCCAGGTTTATGGTCTATCCCATGAACGAGCACGCTACACTTTTCTGACAGTTCTGCTAGCGTAACTTTTGGTTTCCAGAATCTTATAGACCTACGCTCCCAATATTGATTTACCTTTCTTTACCTACTCAGTAAGCTAATGCATTGTTTGACGTTGATACAATATTGAATTTAGTTTCTGAAATAACAATTGTGTGAGCTGTTAAAACAGTGGATTCAATGGAATATACTATAATTTTTTCAGGCATTTTTTTATACAAACTTAGCATTCTATAATTATTGAAGTAGACTAATATAAATACATTTTACTAATCTGAACACTTGACTTCATGTTTTGCTAGATAAGCCTGATGCTGAACTGAAAGGGAATCGTAGAGAGTAAAACTGGCAGTGATATCTCTTGTAGTAAAATTATTATTTTTACAACCAACGAATACAGAGAAATGTTGGTTGTTTAAACGTGCCCCACTCCCTAATACCAGTTCTACTGAAACAAACACAACCAGCTCAGACCATAGTTAGATATATGGCTTAAAAGTTACTCAAACACCTCTGCTATAAAAGTCAATGTCTACTGGTTGTCCATCTCCAACACGTAGTGATACATAATTTAATAATAATTACACCTTGACATAGTTAAGTAAAATGAGCTGGTAAGCTAGATTAACATTATTATTCCAAAAGTTAAATTCCTGTTTACTGCTGGGGGTTGGGGGGATCTGGTAGTCTATGCTAAGCTACGGTATGATTAAGAAAATGGTGGACACTAAATTTTATAAACTTCACGCAGCATCTAACTCTCCCCTAAGCCCACACAACCACTACTGGCATCAAACCCACATGTACCCACAATAGTGAGCTCAGTTCACAATGCTTCTTAAAAAGTTGCACATCACTTCTAAAAACTATTTTAAAACTTTAGAGTTATAAATCTTTTTTGCCAACTAAACAGTCTTTTTGCAATTTTTAGTAGCTTTTAAGTAGTTTGATAACATCTGAAGATATTACAAAAACATATACATAAATGTATAGCTAGTGGAATAACTTCTAACAATGTCCTCATTTAAAGTATAAGAACACCTATCTCATACCATTTTACTAACTAATGCCTTCTTCTGCATTATAAATACATACCTAATTTTTGTGGGTTGTCCATGAAATTTTGTTTTACCTATGTTCATTCTCATCAATATATTAACTTATCTTTTTTATTTGAGAATTTCTATGACTTGTTTCACTTCCTTTTCTTGGATTTAAAAAAAGTTAACTTGCTGTTGTATTATTATACAGTATTATCTTTAATGGACAAAGTTGATTCCACAATACTGTACCTACATGATCTTAGTAGTTTGTGTGAGAACAGTACAGTTAGTTGTTAATGACAAACAGTTTTCATTTTAACGAATAAAGTAAACATTATAAAACAAAATTTCCCACGTTTTCACTTTATATGTGATAGTGATAAAATATTACACCAGTGTTACATTATTTCTCAGTTAAAACATTCCTGGAATCTACAACTTTATTTATTAGAAAGGTAAAATTTATATTTAAAAAAAAAACAATGATTAATGTGATAATTATTTCATTTTTTTATTTATTTACTTATTATTTTATTTTTACATGCCCTCGAACAGCTAAAGGCTTTGCTCGAGGAACACAGGGGAAAGGGGAAATGAGTCGGCCAGGGCCTGTTTAAGGAACCCTCCCAACATTCGCCTGGAGCGAATTTGGAAAACCCTGGAAAACCGAAATCAAGATGGCTGGAACCAGGGATTGAACCTGGATCCTCCCGAATTTGAGGCAAGTGTTTCACCACTCCTCCACCTCGCTTGCTAGAAAAGATGATTAAGGGCCTGATCTACTACAATTTTCATCACCATGTTTTTAATTTTACAATATTGTATCAGTTTTTTTTTTCTTATTTTTGACATAAAATGTGACTAAATTTTGCTCATATGTAAATTTCTTACACCTCATAATTTTTGCATAAGGGCTCATTAAAGTCAAAATTTGCATGTTACGGTGAGCCGTTAATGGCCCAATATACTCTCTACTCAGCCGAAGGCCTAAAAAAAAAAAAACACTCCGAAGGCTTAACCCCACGGAAAAGCTCACACAAACAGGGCAAGACTCTGCAACACTCCTACCTATCCTTATAGATGTAGGTTGCAAGGGTAAAGTAACTGCATTCTTGAACAAAGAAAAACTCGGGCAAACTCACTAATCACCACTTTATATTCAGGTACTTTTCTTTACATATACAAGACGTTACAATGTTAAGCCTACATCCAAATGGGTGCTAAATGCACACAGTTCAATGTTACACACTCTCA
>PNEQ01076231.1:0-12399 GCA_003012365.1 Medauroidea extradentata
GAGAATATTGTTTAACATAATTGTTTCCAAGAAGACAAGAGTAATTATAAATTGCAATTAATACAAAACTTTAATTCTTTATTTGAAAGTTTTTTAAAACACACTTTATTGGTTACATTGCCGAGACGCATAACTTAGGCCCTAGTATAATATTACTGGTTTCCATGAAACGCAGTGCAATTTCTCAATACATGTAAACGAAAAGTTCTATGTCTTTGTGTTAATATTATGACTATTAGTAGGAAAAGAAAGTATAGCGATTTTGATGGGGAGGGGGTGAAGACCATTATATTGAGAGCACTGAGCTCAAAACATTGACCGGCCGCCACTGCAGTAAGGGATGTTCTAATTATCATAATAACCTTAGTGCCTGCATATAAAGATGTCTTATATCACCGTAGTTCAATTTTCTCTTCTACGGGAAGACACTGGAAGCTGACTTTCTTTATTAATCTCAGTGTGGTGAACATGCCCTGCTGGAAATCGACTGCAAATTGCAGCTACTTTTGCAGTCATGAAATAACTGTAAGTTTGCTGTTATGCAGCAAACTCGCAGTCGATAGCATCACTTTTACAGTTACAGTAACTACATAAATGCAGCAGTGTAACTAAAAAACTCAAGTTACTGATATTAACCACAATCATGTAGCCAATGGCTAAAAAAGTGCTGCTATATAACTACAAATTTAACGATTAAAACTGTATGATTGCTGCTATTTAGCACTACATTATTAAAGCTGCTGGCTATAATAATGCAGTCTCCAAGCACAACTACAATATCATGGCTTTGGTAGCAATAATAAAGTTGCTATTTATTTACAACAGTTCAGTCACCCAAGATAATACCTAATACTGTAAAAATATAGTTGTCTGCTGCAAGAGTATTCACCTACAGTAATTGCAATATTGTGGTTGTTTGCTAAAAAGTTGCAGTTATAGCATGCAACTACAATAATGAAGCTGCCAACTGCGGTTCACTACTGCTGTTGAAAACTACAAAATTAAAGTTATCAGCTGCAGAAGTTCAGTCATCAGGGGTAATTGAATATTGTGGATGTTGGCTAAAAATTTGCATTTATAATAAGTAATTACAATATTGAAGTTGCTAACTGCTCACTGTGGCTGTAGAAATCAAACACAAAATATAGTTATCAGCTGCAAGAGTAAGTAAAATTTTTTGTGACCAGGTTTTGTAAGACTAGTCGAAATTCACAGCAAATTACATAATCGTCATGTACAATTTTTTAATAAGAAATATTTACTTAAATTATGGTTGCTAGATTTTTTTTGTCCACAGACACACAACTATTATTTTGTAACTAGTGTTTCTCCTGTTTTAATCTGTATTAATATGCCAGTATTTTTCACGTGTTGCTTTTCTCATCTTACCACAATTTTTTTGTATTGTGGGATATTGCAGCCAAAGCGACTTCTCATATTTTCGTGTTGGTAACATGCAACAACAAGCTCATGTTGTTTAAATATTCGATTACAGGCACGATCGTAGAAGAACAGGTCTGGATACTCGCCTATCTAACAATGTATTTTGCTTGACCCCCTTGTTGTTTGGCTGTAGTTCGCCAAGTTACCGATAATATTGTGTTTCATTGGCACTTCAGTTAGGGCGGTCGGACTCAAACTTCGCCCACTTTTTTTTTTCATTGTTTAATTTATAAAGTAAATAAAGATTACTGGAGCCTTTTCTTAAATTTGTGAGCGAAGGAAGTATTTCATAAATTTATAAGAAATACGTTTTGATAAATTTTTTATCTTATCGCAGCTAGTTCTCATCTTGCAGCAGGTGGGTCGATGCTTCAACATTTTACAGCCCTCACTTTTTAGCAAGTACACTCACATTGTTTTCAATCGAACACTAATACGATAAAAAATTAATAGTTTGTTGCAATATTTCTAATACCAATCATATTTCCGCGAAGATACTATCATGATTAAATAAACATGACGGCATGCCAAACATACACATTCACATCTCAATTATGACATCTTTATGACTTGTATACAGTCTGTAATAACCCCCAACAGCACTCCTGGGTCAAAGACGAGCTACAGGGGTGCAGCTGAGAGAGAGAGAGAGAGAGAGAGAGAGAGCCAGTGGTTGTGGAAGCAACTAGTGATGTCAGGGCTACGCTGCCAGTACAATCGCGGTCAGCCACAGAGGGTGACCACTCTCTGCTGACTTACTGTTCTACAAACCTAAGTGTAGCCTCTGGTAAGGGAGCTAAGTGCTCTAGTGTTTTGAGGTCACCATGTGATGGTAGTGGAGGTGAGTGTCTTGGAACCCTCCTATACTCTCAATTTATATTGTAGTAGGTCTAATAGGCCGGAACGACCCAAGGTTTTTATCGGGTATAATATCTAGAAAAACTAAAGTTTTTGTGGTTGGTAGAAACAAATAATAGTACATTTACCCCAACTTCCCCGCTCCTTCCCTTTGTGCTATTCCCATCACAACCCCTTAAAGTATTAATTGCAGTGTTTTACAAAATGGTTCATATTTCCGTAACCAGCCGACGTTATGGGAAAACCTTTTTCTTTTTGTTTCTCGAAGTATGTTTTACAAAATATACTGACATAAAAATGATTGAATTGCTCAGTTTAACATACACATCGCACCATTTACTTTCACAAATTAACACATAAAATGAAAAACCACAAGAAATGTAATAGATTAGTGGCACAAGTAAACAACAAGCAAATTGTGTTCGATATTCCTAATTATATAATGTATGTAGCACAAAATAAATTGTAATTAAACTTGTAAACATGGAAAAATGTCATTGTCATAGTTCACATATGATAATATTGATCAAGAAATATCACGATAAAATCTAATTAATTGAGATGCTACAGTGGCGTAACATCAGGGGACTATAGCTATTACTATCACATGTACTGTACAACTTTCAGTCATTGGACAAGTATGTGATTGGCGGTATGTTTGTTCTACGAAAATGTATTATCAAGTTACATCCAAACGACAGTTTTTTAACAAACCCTTCCGACTTCCCGGTTGCAGATGCAACACATTTTGTGGAAAATTGGATAGGGATCATCACATTACCACTTTTCTTTTGTTGATCGAAAACCTTAATAACAATTCAAACGATTTCTCGTACTTCACCGTGCACAAGTCTAGTAATTTTACATTTTCCACACATCCTCTGATTTGCCACCATTCCCAGACAGCAATGCAAGCTTGTCATGACAAGTGTGCAAGCTTGAATCAAGCTTCTTATTTACCACAGAACTAGTTTGCGGCAAGGCTGACGAGACAAGCTTGCTACAAGCTTTTCACGACAAGTGTGTAAGCTTGCAGCATGCTTGTCATGACAAGTGTGCACGCTTGAATCAAGCTTCCTAGTTAATTCAGTGGCGTTTCGTCAGGGTAAGCAAGGCAAGCAGTGCTTGCCCAGGCAGTCCTGACAATTCTCTGATTATAATGAATATTTACTTGTAACCTTGTCTCTACTAGAAGCTAACTATGACTCGTGCAAATACATGCATCTTTTACATATTCCGCTCGGATTACAACACTGTCAAACGGAAGATAAGAACTCGTAAACAACCAAAGCAAGCTGTTTAAAAGCGCTTCCAATAACGCTTCCAGTGGGTAGAGTTGCCGAGATAGTATACGGGCAAATGAAGGGGTTGGTGGGGTGGCCGGTTGGAAGGAACATGGGAGGGGTTTGGCTACATGACGCTGTGTTAGAAGCTACGATTGCAGTGCTTTCTCACTGAAATGAACAAGTGATACGAATATATCCGAACCTAGCAGAACTGCCACTTTAGTGGTTTTGTTACCAGTTACTGTGATTTCAGATAATGTATTACCGGTCAAGTTTTGTAACTTATACGTTGATAAACAGGCAGGTGAAGACTGTTTAAATTGACACTAGTAAATTGGAAATTTTCTTTTCTATTGATAAGGTAGGTCTCTGGTGATTATTCCAGTGCCATTAGTGATTTTCTATAAACTTCAGTTGGCAACACTGGTCACCGGCAGTTCGTTTTACTACACGAATCCAATATACTCGCAAGTTCCCGCTGCACTGTTATGCTGCCAAGTGAATATTATCATTTTTTATTTAATTTGGTTGCTGTTCATTGAAATTTACCTTTATTAGCTGCGCTATCTAAACAAGAGATAAAATTGGTCTTGCGAGACTAAAATCCAATATTCATAAAATGAATGAGACGGAAACGTGGATGCAAGTGTTGTGTGTGTGGATTACGTGCTAAACCTTTTCCAACAGTGTTTTTACTATTCTACAAAGCTGTGACCTCATCAGAGAAGGTAGGCCGACACCTAAAATGTGTGTAATTCAGCATGTTTGTAATATTTTTAAAATTTCTCGTTATTCGAAATTTTTGTAAATTTTGCAGAATTAATTTTAATAATGGTGTTTTGTGCTCAGTTCTCATAAACATATCTGAACTATCATTGCGAGATCGATTGTTGACTAATTTTTTTGAAGGTTACTTTTACATTGAAACATTTTGGAAACCAAGTTGCCAAAAGAAACCTTAGGTCGTTCAGGATAAAGTGAACACTAAAAATTTTACATTTGAAAAATATCACTGGCCATTACATCATATAATTTTACGTTAACTATATATAATTGCTTTACACATTGTATGGTTGGCAGCGAAATTACGCAAAATAGTTCCATGTATTTTCATATTTTAATACAACACTGAAATAAAATCAACCGGAATAGAGATACATATATTTTATATAATTAATTTTATTTATCAAACTATATAGGTTCCTACCGACTGAACACTTTGTTACTTGCGAAAGCATCACATGCAGTGTCTACAGATGTTAAGAAATTTCCCATCGTTTGCCGTTACGCGCGGAAAGATACGAAATTGTTGAAAATTGATTTTTGCAGGGCATTTTTTGAGTGCTCACTTTATCCTATATACAATACTACAACTAACTATGAAAATTATGCAGTTTTGCGAAGTTAGTAATACTAAAGCTTTATTGGCAACTGGGATTCCAAAGTTTTTCATTGTAAAAATACAAAAATCGTTCAACAGTGTTGATGGAAGGATATTAAACGAAGGCTTTATGAGAGCTATGATTATAATAATGTGAATGCTGTAACTCTACAGTCAATGGCCTCGAACATCGGCCACATCACCAGCTGTGATTTTCCAACGCGCAGGGGCGTCATTTCAGGTTTTTATTGGGGGAGGGGGCAACAGTGACCTTGTTGCATCTTTTTATATTAATTGAGCCTGTATAAATTAGAAACTTTAATAATAAAACTTTGGTTTTATGCGCTTTCGTTAGTATTACGTAAATAACAAAATACACCAAAAAATTTTATACACATATCCATCTAAATCCAGGAGTGGGAATTTGCCCCCACCCTCCTTGCTCCACCCTAACTAAATGACGCTCCTGCCAACACCGCATTCTGTAGATAGTAACATGACAATCTGACCCACCCCATGGCTGGCTCCTTGGTTTTATCTTAAGGTATCAGGTATCCCGTCATATTTCCTTCACGCATTCTGATAAAGAATCTTTGACGCGATACCTGATACCTCCACAGCTGCCATACAAGCCGTTAGGATTTCCGTTACGTCAGTTGCAAAACTGGCTGCCACGCTTGTTGCCAAGGAATATGCTTTTTGGTCGGTTTTACTATTTCTCTCTACAGTTAAAGCATCCCCCTCTCTCCCTTTTTAAACGCTAAAATCCTAGTAGTCGCAAATATGATTAGTAGCTTGCCTTTTAAATTATTTCACACATCGCCACTGCACAGAACAAGCTTGCAGCAAGCCTGATGAGACAAGCTTGCTTTAAATAGCCTACCAGCATTTTTACGATACCCGAGTAGCGAAGTTTTCCTCCACATGGTACGGTATGTCAATTTGCCAAACAAGCAACACAACTCGGCGGAAATGGCGGAGGCGGATGTAAACGCCGTACAAACGAACAAATTCCTACTAGACTTGCTCATCAGGCTTGCCACAAGCTTGCTGCAAGCTTGCAAAGTTATTACGAAAGACCTAAACAGTGCCTGGAAGAAACAAGCTCGCTGCAAGCTTGCTTAGTTGCAAGTGAAATGCAGGCTTGCCATAAGCTTGCGTGCTGTCTGGGTATCCTCTCGGTGTAAGATAATTTACTTCAAATAATTTGTCACATAAATTTGTAAAGAAATGCTAATACATCACTGGCTGTAAGCTAACAGTGGTGTGATATTTTATTGAACTTTAGTCCCCTTTGATCTGTTTGATTACCTATGATGGTCACTAGCCTGAGAAAGTAAAGAACCTCATGTTTGTCACATGACCAGCACAAAATGACTAACAAAATCCTTCATTGAATATGAGTTGTGAAACATCGCATCTATCAATGGGACACGTTCTATCTTATTGATTTAGTTTGAGAACCAGTTTGGACCAGGAATTCTCGCATAGGTGTCCATCTCGCATGAGTTTTGCATGAGATCCAGCATCGTGTTAAATCTGTTTTAGTGCTTCAAAGACAAAGTTCTTTTTTGTCACTGAACTCAGTACCTCCGCTTGAACTGTAGTTCGTGTACAAACATGATGAACGATGTCGGACAAACTTACAATTTAAGTCTTAAGACTCTAGTTAACCTAGTGCTGGAACTATGTTTGAAGAAAGATTTTCTTCGCGGAACTATAAACTAGCACCAAATGTCAACCTAAGAAAAATAAATCCATGTTCCAGGTATAAAGAAATGGCACTTTCGAAACAGTGCACAATCTGTGTTACTATCTGGAACTCATTCAATTGTTCCAGAAACGACTTTACAAGTCTACTAAGACTAAAACTGAAAAAAATAACTACAGAGGCGTGAACTGGCATTTGTCGCAGTCATCTTAAATAAAATTAGATACGTCCACTTAAGTGACTTCTAAGTCATCACCGAAGAGAAACTCACCAGTCTAGTGACTTGGTATTTAGAGACGATATGGTTCTTGCTACAAGTGTCAATGTCGTCCTTATGGCTTATGCTCCAACATGAATCAGGAAAGCGAACACCGAACATATTAAGGAAAGAATTTTTTAAATGTATGATGTCTTCAAGGAACGAGTATTTTTTTTTCAACAACCACTCGGGCAGGTACAGCAATGAATGTGTTTCATTAAAATTCCTACTCTCATACTTGTAAATGCTGTGAGTTTTCAACAAAAGCTTCCCTGAAACCATGTATATGTTAAATTATTTTATTAAAAAGTCGCATTTTTACTAACCTTTTTCTTTGGTAACTGCAGGGTTCATTGTATATCCTTCAGTCAAAGTTTGAATATAATAGTACCGTATAATTTTTCTAGAATTGAGGCAAGATTTGCAACCTACCGTATTTTAACAGTCACTTTCGAATCTTTGATACTAACCAAAACTTAAAAAATGGCACAAGTTGGCACAAATATTATCCCCATACTAGTTATCTCTATGGAGTAAAGACAACAGAAGCACAGAATCAAAGATTATATGCCTAATAAGGCCTTGTTTGTTATTATATTACTCTGTGATATGCACAGCCATAGAGGAACAAGTTTGAACACTTGTAGTTGAAAACTGACTCTCATATGACTGATTGGCGCCTATGGCACTCATGGCACTCTGGTGTGGTTTTAACATTGTGTAAATGGATCTACAAGGAGCAAGATCATGCCGGAGCTGCTAGGAGCACTGGTAGTACGATGCTGTGTTGCAATGTTAAAACAACATTTCACCACTAGTCGCACTTTCAGTCACAACTGGGTCAACTCAATAGCATTGTTAGATATTTTGCTAGTGTACAGACCTAGACCGTGGTTAGAAGCATGGCAATTGAGAAAGAGGTCTGAACACTTATGTTCAAAGGAAGTTCAGGTATTGACTTAAGATCATTAGCAAGATGATCTATGGTCAGCGTCTTAAAGTGTTGCACAAAACAAGATCAACACTTGATCCAAGTCTTTTTGATCTTGATCCTGAATGGTCGATTTTTCGTTGTTCAATAAATAATTCAAAACCATTTGTGTAATTTAGAAATGTATGCGTATTGATTTAAAGCGGAGTTATTGAGTATAAAAGAGCTATGCATCGCAAATGAGAAGTTAACTTAGCAAATAATTTCCTAAGAACATTGTGTTACGCACTTATGTGAATTGTTGGTAGTTAGGTTAGGGGGTTTCTTGAATATGATTTAACAGAACATTTGTATTGAGGTTTCGTTTGTCAAAACGTACAGTTACTACTTTGCTGTCCTGCTCACATCGTTTACAGCATTTAATGCTGAAGATTACTCAACCCACACACATTCCTTTTGTTTTAGGTTTTTTTTTTTTTTTTTTTTTTTGTTTTCTTGAAATTTTCCATGCCTTCAACACAAAGCATTCAGATTCTATCAACAAACACACCGTTCACATTTACAAACTCTACATAATTAATGCTAGCCAACCTAACACCTCATAATTTCCGAATCTGTATGAAATTATTCTTAAGATGTAATGATGTCACAATTGTTCTGACCAATCGGCATTAAACACTATCCTGCGGTATAGTGTTGGCAGATGTAACATTTCGTCGAACCACAGTTCTCATGATCCCATATCAAAAAATTGCAGAATACGATTGTGCAATGTTTTGACGTGATCAATTGGTCCGTGAAGGGGTTGTCCCGCGTTCGAAAAGCAGACTGATCTGTGCGGAGGTATAGGGATTTTTGGAGTTGCATAAATTAAGAGAAAAGGCGCCAACTGGCCTACACAGTTGGCTCTCGGGCCAGCACGAGACTCGTGAGTCGTCAGGGTCGTGGTCGATGGCCGGACTAACTCCCTGTATCCACCATCTTTAATGGAGAGTGGTTTAGTGCATGCTGGAACTGTTATGGGCCGTTCCACCCCACGTGCAACATCACACAAAAACAAAGCACTGAATTTAGCTGGACTCTAAGGCAGTCCAGTACTCCCAAAAATCATACATTAACACAGACAATAAGAATGAGACAAAGTTCACTGGAGCATGACCCTGTGGTACATGTAGGTCGCTAATCTTAAGTTCCCCAGGATGCGAATACAGGAAACAAAGTACACAACATGCACAAGATTCATGTTAATATGTTGTATTAACAGAAGGCGATGCTGTGATACAATAGTGAAGTGGACATGCGGCTGTGAGCCCCGCACTGGCTAGCTTGGTGTACGAAAAGACACTTCACAGGCGTGGAAAGTTTACATGAGGTTAAAAATCTAGTCGGGCTAGAGTCTCACCAGGAGACGGCGTACTCGGCGGGCGAAAGACTCGAAGAAGGTTCCAGAATAATTAATCTTACACTATGGTAACTAAGTGGTCGGTTGCAAGAGTTGAAACCCGCCGAGCCGCATAACACACGATCGTCCCGTCTGCTCCTCTTGAAGTAGGACTGACGAGTGTTGGCACGACCGGGATTGCTTGGGCTAATCGGGCGCGCCAAAACTGAAATTCCCTCAGGTGAAATGAGGGTGAAATGAGAATTACATGCACTGCACATGGTGAGAATACAAAATGACACCCTGAACATGAAACACATAATACACCTTTGCTTTCAAATGTTTTAAAAGTGTTTTGAGACCCTGTGGCCGAAATTTGTTTATGAAGAGAAATGGCACAAACAGAGATAAACACTAGAGATAGACGCTTACACTACATAGCATAGAGGCTGGCCTCAGGTGCTCGTGGTCTCCGGTACGGCAGGGTGGCCATAAGAGTATGTTGGAATGTTGTGATGTTCCTTAGGTGGCAGCAGTGGCAGAGGAGGGCAACAGGAGGTCGAGGGTAATGCCGGACGGTGTCAGTTTGTCACGATAAATTTCAGATCAATTGTGATCTAATGTCATAGGATTTTGGATCACAGTATTTTTTGGTGCAATTGGGCATTGCACCGGTATTCATGGTCAAATGCTTGTTTGGCAAATAAGTAGTGCCTTCGTGAAGTAATACTTATTCCCCGAGCAATACATATTTCAGCAATGAATTCATAAACACCTACTTCACACAGTAAAACTAAAACAAGCATTACTTGTATAGGCCAAGTTGTACTTGATGAAGTAACCAAATAAGTATCGCAACTATATCAGTACCAACATGATACAAATAAACTTGTATTTTATTTACAGCAGTCATCCAGTGTAATTGTATATTTGGTTACATTTGATTGTCAATTTCACTTGAAATATTTTTCTTTCACTTTAATATATTGACACGAGCAGGGGTTGCAGTGAGGTGTTACATGTAGAAATATCTGCAGTAAAATTATATGAGACCTATCCTGCACTGCAGTAGCGTGCGGACAGGTTGCCTGGTAGGGACAGCTCGTCAGGGAGGACGAGCACTCGGAGAGCGTGGACTGTGCGGCCGACAACCACTGCGTTAACTGATTTAATTCCCTCCCGCTCTGTGTCTTAAACACACAGGAGATTTTTTAGGCGTTCCCCATGCCTCGAAGCATACACAAAACACTCGCCAGGGATGTCGGGCACCTGGATGCCCACATCATAATACAAAATCACTAGGGAAATGGCAGGTTTTCAGGATTCCATAACCTTAAGGCAGTGAAGCGGCCAATAAATAACACTCGTACGTACCGAGGTGGTCATTATTAAGAAACCACAGTTTCCGTACACGTAATCACAATGGCGGTGGCTGAAGAGGACCCGAACATATGCCCGTCCGGTGGGCGATGCTGCACGGTGAAAACAGCCTTGTAGGCATGATGAAATTTAATAAAGATAAGCCCCTAGGCGTCACGAGTGGCAGGGGTGAAGGAGGTAACTCCGGGCACGTAATAAGATTAAATGAAAATGTTCCAGATACGAAAATTAACTATTGGTACACTATGAGTGGTTGCACAAAGACTTGCTGGTGTCTGGAGTGGCACAGAGCAGACCTCCTTCATAAGCCGCTAACCACCAATCGACGAGCCTGTGATGGTGCACCTGCCTCGTCCAGCAAGTTCCCACCACGCGCTCGTCCTTACAGAAGAACCCTTAAGCAACACAAAACAAAAAAAGAATAAATTTTAAACTAAAATTTTTGAAGATTAAAGTCTCAAATTGTATTAGGGAATGTTTATGTAAATATTTTCCAAAATGAAGTTTTCGGGTATCCAGTTATTTATGTTACGTTAAAGTTCAGTAGTATGTATGTTAGTTCTTAAATTTTTAGAACGAGACATAGAACACTATAAACACTTAATAAAATTAATACATTTTAAATTCACTTCAAAAATAACTTATAGGATTTTATGCGACATGGTTGGCCACGTGGGCAAGTCTAAGTTGCCAATATGGCACAGTGGTGTTTCCGCGAAGTTTGAGGTTAAAACTGACCGATTATAATTAAAAACTATTTAAGTGGAAACAAGACTACATTACCTACTTATTCAACAAACGTGGGTGCGACCTACATCTCCACACTTTGCCTGTAAGTCGCAGTATGAAACTCGCCACATAAACAGTTGTTTACGGGCAAAGCATGTACTGGGCACTTTCCCTTCATTTGTGGGGGTTCATCAGCACCGACGCACATGTTGGCACCACCCGGCTTCATGAAGGTGGCATCTGGGCGCCGCTACCCCACGTAGCAAAACACAAATGGCCCATAGGCGGCACGATTGTGTACAGCCAACAGTGCCACACGTACGCCATAAGTGGCATCCACTCGTGGGCCAGGAGCGGGTTACTGCCGTTATGCTCCCGGCACCATCAGCGGGCCACAAGCTGCAGAAGTGGCCCACAGGCTTTCTGCTTTCGTACAACCACAAGTTGGTCATCAGAGGTTAAATGACGGCATAAAGACTGTAAGCCTCCAACATGCCACTTGTGGGCCACTAGTCTACCAACTGTTGGCTAACTGCTGGCAAGCTGCTTGTAACCCAGCATCAGGCTGCTTATGGCCCACTGATGTGCCGCTCGTCTACCAACTGTTGGCTTACTGCTGGCAAGCTGCTTTTAATCCAGCATCAGGCTGCTAATGTGCCGCTCGTCTACCAACTGTTGGCTAACTGCTGGCAAGCTGCTTGTAACCCAGCATCAGGCCGCTTATGGCCCACTGATGTGCCGCTCGTCTACCAACTGTTGGCTAACTGCTGGCAAGCTGCTTGTAATCCAGCATCAGGCTGCTAATGTGCCGCTGGTCTACCAACTGTTGGCTAACTGCTGGCAAGCTGCTTGTAACCCAGCATCAGGCCGCTTATGGCCCACTGATGTGCCGCTCGTCTACCAACTGTTGGCTTACTGCTGGCAAGCTGCTTGTAATCCAACATCAGGCTGCTAATGTGCCGCTCGTCTACCAACTGTTGGCTAACTGCTGGCAAGCTGCTTGTAACCCAGCATCAGGCCGCTTATGGCCCACTGATGTG
>PNEQ01076233.1:0-12398 GCA_003012365.1 Medauroidea extradentata
GGCATTTCAAAGGGTCACTCCAGCGATGCTGCGAAAAATGTCGCACAGAACGTGGCGCCGAATTATTTTGTGTTCTGAGAATGACGGGATGCAAACAGAAATTGCGGACAGTTAAAGACATAACTATAGTGTATGTATTGGTGGTACTGTGTATTGGTCCAACAGGTTCACCATTTAACATGTTAAACGGGGGGTAACGAGACTTTGTGCCCACCCGTACTTGCAGAATGTTAAGTGAAATATTAGGCTGTGGTCGGCAATATTCTTTGAATAGAACTATAGTAGTACATATCCGTGAACGCAGATATTGTACCACGTTACGCATATCGAATGAATTACGTAATACCACACCATGTATTTCATTTCTCGATTTTTCGTACATATTTTTCGGATCATTTGCTTAAGTCGGTTTACAAATTACGTTTTGCCCGTGGCAATCAATTTATTTGTTTACAGTAGCAAATCTTTGTACTCAGAGTTAAGTATAAATAATAAACGCATTGTTTCAAATGGTTACATAAATATATATAATAATTGTAAAATATTAGTTAAGTATTTTCATCCCTTCAGGGACCAATTCTGAAAGCCCATTTAGTAAAGTATAAGTATCCATTCCAAGTAAAGTGAAAATCGCTGTGACATATCTTTGGTTGAAGCTGTTTTGACTATCTACCAAAGCACATTTCACTTTAAAAATTAAGAAATTAACTTCGGGTATTTAAGTAAGCATCATTCTTAAGCGAATTTCTCGTAGATGTGTGTAAATTCAGTGAATTAGATATTATGTTTCCACAGTACATAATAAACATATTTCATAATTTTACTATTCTTTGGGTGAAATTTGGAGGATCCTTAAAGGTATTTGAGTAAAAAAAGAACTTTAATATCTTTTCACCACTTAGGTGAGAATTTCGTGAAATCTTGAAATCTAATCTAAGACATCTGTATATGTATCTCACGATGATTGCCTGTTGGTTCCGAAAAATATAGACGATTTTGAAGAAAGAGATGCATCCCTTATTCACGCCTTTTCGGGCTGAACATTGGAAAGTAAACTTTTTTTTTTTTTTTTTAATTTTCGTAGTCATCATTTTAAAGGTTTGATAGCTATTTAAGATTATTCGAAAACCTATTACGTGCACCCACTAATTATCGAATTTAAATAAATCCTGAAATTTTCTAGTATGCGCTTGTATTAGTGTACATTGAAGTGAAAATTAATGACGATAGCCAGTCAGGATCGAGCTATATGGACGATTCTTCGAATATATTCTTCATACATTTAAACCACTTGTAGTGCGTTTTCGTGAAATCCCTTCTTAGTGGTTGCATACGTTCTGAGGGAAACCACCACATGTAGATGTTCACGTTTGTCGGTTAAATAGCTTGGGCTGTAGTTCGATATGTGAGTCAGTTCTTCAGTGAATTTTTAAAATTAATAGAGATTATCATTAGTAGGAAATATTAACGTAGGATTATTGACGAGTCACGACTTATCGTCACTGACAATGGAAACGTGCGTGGAGGAATATGATCATGAGATGTGCTTCCCGGTAGTATAAATTGCAACCAAATATTTTATAAAAGCAAATAAAATATTTTGCACCTGTAATTTTCGTACCTATAAGTATTTTTAATTCATTGGATACGGGACGTTGTACTGCTTTCAAAATGATAATCATTCTTATTGTCTTCGATAGTCACCGGAAATCAGCTGTCTCAATATGGCGATAGAGTCCATCCTTGTTCTCAGTCGGCCACAGAATACGTACGTATACAGAAGTGGAATTGCATCTTGTAAACTTTTACGCCATACTTCGGTAAAGTAGCTTAACAAACAGATAAATACAGCAATAATGAGACGATATTATGTGATGCCAACCGAGTAAATAAGAGTCCGTGCAGTGTATGGCAGAGGTAGGCACTATTTAGAGAAAAAACTCTTTAATTTACTACAACAACAATTAAAAAATAAGTTATCTCATAAATTCTTCACTAAAAAGTCCAGATGTCTTTATTTTTCTATTTAATATTTTCCATTTGTGTTATTACGCAGTTCTTGCAAAAATATTTATATTGAGGTCTAAACCGTACTTGCAATCGAAATAAAATATGTACCGTACATACTTCTACAAAAATAAATTTTGAAGACTCGAAATAACCGATATTTTAGAGAAGTAACCATTAAATACTTCTACTGAGAACATTCACGCTAATGACGATACTTGCACGAACATTACGCCTCATCGTAGCTTTCAGGCACAATTATCTCAGCTGAAGTAAAGTCTTATCGTCGCCAGTACAGTTTTATGTAATATTTATTCATGGCATAATTTTGTGGGACAGTATTATCCGTAGAGAATATTCCAAATGTGCTTGCATATTTTAGAACATTCTGCGCAAGGATGTTAATAACTAAAATGGTTGCAAATATAGCAAGTTCCATAATTTTCGGTATGAAAAAAAAGCCGTGTGTTTTAGCGGATGACTTGAAATGGGAGCAAAAATCTCACCTAGATTTTTTCCTGCCATACACCATGTGAGAAATTTTCGAATAAGTTTCTATGTACTGAATCTCTGCACACCGCTCGGCGGTTTGTGAATGCGGTCACTTTGAAATGCGAATTAATAACCTGCTCTGAGGTGCCGCCATAACATTTGCTTTCCTGCATTTGGATGTTTCAGACACTTGGAGTGCGTACAATAGTTATTTTACGACCGTAAATGTGGGCGGTTATTTTTTCAAGAAAGAGTTGTTAGCCAACACGCGATTATTGCTCAATAACTCCTATTTATATCCTGTCATATTCAAGCAACTTCAGTAAGATTTTTGGTCAGGTAGAATTATGAACCAAAGTTTAGAGAATAGAGAATTTTTAAAATTTCATCAAATAAATAATATGACGTGATATTAGCTACGCATTTAATTTTGAATTGTTTTTATTTTCACATACTTCTATACTGAGTTTCAAGAACGTATTCTGTCTGACTATAGAGTAAGAGAAAACATATTGCCAGTTCTTTTAAAATAGGGTACTGTTAAACTTGTCAATATATTTCTTTTAAATACCGAAGGTATTTTTACTTTATGTTTCCTAATGTGATCTTAGATATATTTACATTAGTTTTGGAATCGTAACATGTTAAATTGATTTGCGCTTAATACTTCGATGACATCACATTTGCTCTTATTTTTTGGTGCCCCTCTGACTTTTTTGTCATAAATACACACTAAAAAAATGTGTACATTTACAACAAAATTCTTGTAACGTAATATCAGAACATTATCAGTCAGGTAATAAAAGCAAGATGTCAGAAACATTTTTAAGTGGTTACAAATATCGTAAACAAATTTGGGAACTAGTAAAATAATGCTAATTAGCAGATTTTTCGAATTGAAACAAAATAAACGTAGGAGACCTTTCGCATTTTACAAAACATTTCGTACTTAAAAAAAAAAAATTGAAAACATAGTTTCCAAAAAAAATCGTAACACTACAAGCAATTATTGTAAAATGAACCAGATATTAGCTGTAAATACACAAAATTTGTTTGTAGATTTACAGAAATGTTTGTAAATATACGAAGAAATTTGTAGATGTACAAGATTTTTGTAAATTTTACAAAATATTTTCGTAGTGCTACAAAAAACTTTTTTGGAAACTGGTTTCCAAAAAACCTTTTTGTAAAAGCACAATTTTTTTTTAGTGTGTAGGTAAATACGACCGATTCGTCGTTTCCTAATTACTTATTTTGCCATGTTTCAGATTTCCTTACGAGCCATTTACCAAGGAAACTGAAGTTAAGCTTATTACTCTGATTAATTCCCTTTTTTTCCTCTTACTGCTTCTAATTTTCCCATACTCGCATTTATGGTATAATGAAAAAATTAAAAAAACAAGTCTGTTTTTCACTGCAGTTTACTTATTTCTGAACTGCTGACACCACAAAAGATAAAGGGGGATGATTTATTCGCGAAGAAGAGAATCGAACTAGGAGGGAACGTAATGAAACAAATCGTAGGCTTAAGT
The DNA here is from genome assembly GCA_003012365.1 of Medauroidea extradentata. NCBI lineage: Eukaryota > Metazoa > Arthropoda > Insecta > Phasmatodea > Phasmatidae > Medauroidea > Medauroidea extradentata. The sequence continues at coordinate 4,032 of PNEQ01076233.1, forward strand.
TTCAACATCAGAGGGAACGCAAATGAATCCTCATTCCCTTGCTTACTGAGAAACAACAAGAAGGCTTCCTTTCTTGAGACCCCGCCCCCTTTTTTTGCCCCTGACACCTCATCACCGTCAGATAGAGACAAGAAGAGAAAGGATGAGAGAGAGAAAGAGAAAAAAAATATTATCAAAGTCCCGCGAGCCCGCGAAACGAAGGATTTCAGCAAAGAGGCGATCTCCCAGTGTGTGTTTGGCGCAGCGCACAATTTCCTGCGAGGAGGGTGTGTCTGGCCCGGGCCTACCGTTGCTTCTGAACTTTGGGTAGGTTCCGGGCGGGCGCCACTAGAGATTGGAACACGACCGACTTCAAAGACTCGCACCCCCTTATAGCCACCACTGCCGCATGGGTAGGAAGCAGGGCTGAGGCAGCCAGACAAGAGACGGGTGCTCACCAAGCCCAGGGACACCGAGGGCAAATAACTTCGTAAAGCGTGGAAAGTGAAAAGCCAAAAGGCGCGGAGGGTAGATAAAGCTGGGGAAGAGACAGCCGTGATAGGAGGCAAAGAGCTGCAGGGACTGCGATAATTACCCGCACCTCCTAAACACACCAGCGAAATAAGGACGTCCTCCAACGAGGCAGGCCCTAGCGCAGCTCATCTGGGTGGGACTTCCTTGAGCTAAGGTGCAATGTCACCATCACGCAACGTGTGAAACTATTCCGTTTACATAGGATCTATTGCCGAGTCATGTGAGGAAAATATTGAGGTGAAGGTGAAACTAAAGAGAACTTGAGTAAAATCTGAGAATTGTTTGTTTGCAACGCACAGTCAGGAAGTGTAGGTGAAGTGTTACCACAACAGCTGCGAGAAAAATCATTTCCCTTCATGCATCGACTTGCGAATGTAGCTAAAATGTATATTATGTTCAATTTACAACGCACAAAACTTATATTACAGCGATATGATTATTTATATTCATTGTTCCGCATACTGTAAAGTTGAAAAAATGCAAAATAGAAATGATAAAAATCCTTCGTTGATTTTGTTTATAAAATGGTATCCTAACGTTTTTGTTTGAAAACATAAGTGTCAATAAAAACACGATGTCAATTTCATGTAAAAATATACGAAGAATATATATTATGCCGTAGATACCAGTGCAGTAATTCCGTTACTTCATGGTAATGTTCCTCTTCTAAAATATTACAAATAAAGTCGAAATAAGGATATTATTCTCTCCCATGTAGCACTCTAACCTCTATTTACGACCACCATGTTTGATTTGCAGCTTGACAAAATCTTAAGGAAGGCCTAACGACATCTAAAGAATCCTTCATTTTGCCATAAATTTCACTCACTTTCCGTCTCTGCAATGAACATTTCTCACATTTAACTCAGAAAGGCCTCAGATTTTACTCAATATGACTACTATCGGCCCATAGTCTGCTAGCTGCCCGGCTGCGACTTTGCCAGCGTGAAATAATTTAATGTAAACAGCAACTTCGTTTAAAATACTGGTAGTGGTTGTACTCTCTTTTTATGACATATATACCTTAATCTGTTTCAAACAATTATTTTACGCCGAAATCAGTCCCTTCAAACCCACCGAGGCAAATTTAAGTAATGTTGGGTACCTATATTCAGAGACGCCACACTGTCTAATAAGTGCATAACAGCCCTCCTCCACACCCTTTTCCCGCGGCAAGGCTTTGAAAGGTTTTCTATTAATATTTAACAGTATTGTAATCTGGATTCAACTGGACTTTCCCAAGTGGGACTAGTACCTGGATGATGACAATGTGGGCAGTTCCCCCCGTCCTTCACTCCAGACACTACTCCATATCCAACCCATGTCGCTCCTTACCGACTTTCTAGACCTTAGTTGCTCATAACAGTCCAAATAACTCGATTGCCCCGTCGCAATCTTCCAACTGCCACTAATATATATTATGACATTTACATAAGTTTCATTCTTATCAAAAATCATCTCGATATCTCCACGGGTTTAATAAATACAGATTATTTACGTATTGGGAATGGTTTTTATTTTAAACGACATTCACGTTCGAATTTCGAGAAGTCATGAAATTAAATTTTTATATTTACGTAAGCGTCATTTTAAAACACATTTCAACTGGTTTAAGAGATAGGGGCGAATAATTGGAAACACTTTTTTTAACGGCCTATGAGTTGTAATTTCGAAAAATCCTGAAAACCATTTTTAGACATTTACGTAAACTTTATTCTGAAGAAAAATTCACCTCGATATCTTAACTGGTTTAAGAGGAATCGAGGATTGACGAAAAAAAATATTTTACACTTTAATTTTCGAACTATACACGTTTGAAAATTTTGCTAATTCGCATTTGTTTGGGTAATATTTTGATTTTAGAAAAGTAATGAGAGATTTCCAGGTTAATTAGATATCGAGAATTCTTTGAAAAACACATTTCATACCTTTTCACCTCCTTAGTTTTCGAATTTCGGTAAATCGCTTCTTAGTGGGTGCCTACGTGTTAAGGGGAAGCTACCCTCAAAATTGCATGGTTCCAGGTCCAGCGGTTCGGGCTGTGTATTGATGAGTGTGTGAGAACACTTAATTATACATATATACACATATGTGTGTGTTTCACAATATGACAACTATGCGCTCATTGATCCCTGCCCAACTTGTGCATTGCAATTTGTTTCTGTCTTTTTCCATACTGCCGGTGTCAATTCACCATTATTCGTACTTACAGTTGACTCGCACATATATTTTAACGGATTAGGTTTATGTTGGTTAATTGAAGCCTAGCTATCAAAAAAGTACATTCATCTAGCGAATAAAGACAGCAACAGCACACGCACTAAAACAACTGTCTACATTTTGAAGGAAAAATCTTTGAAACCCATTTGCCAAGGAAATTATTTGTAAAACTTCTACGGTTGTTTTTGTAGAAATGGTATGGATGTGTTTGTAATGGATCACTGTACAGGCGTGTATTTGTAAGTGCAACGGGAAAACATTTTAACTTGAATTATTTATTACGTTTCGATACTGAAAATAAATTTATTCTGAAAATAACAGTTAAGCAAATAATTATTATATGTAATTATATTTAGTAAATAACAAGTAGTGACCGCACTGAATACACAAACACCTTAATCTTTCAGATTGTTAGCTGTGCACTTTACCACTCAAACCAACTTATTCGCTCGTTTACATGTTTACGTATTAAGTAATATAACTTTTTCATTTTATAGAACGTCGGTTACAGTAATTTTAAATTTGCTATAGCAAAATGTAAACCAGAGGTCATTAATTGTATATATGTACCTACATCAGTTTCAAAGAAACTCGTTTTTGACTGACTACAATGTCTTCCCAAGTATTTTAATGAAGTAAATAATTTTAAATTTATAAATAAACCATTTTACAAGGAAAATACTTAAATATTTTGCAAAGGTTCATTGAACTGCAAATAATTCTCTATTAAATTTAAGAAAATATTTAAAGTTCGCCTCTAATTCAAAAAACATTAGTTATGACCGATATCGTCCGCACTTTATTTGGTTCAAGACGCTCCAGGTCTTCTCGACGAACCACACAATGGCTCCAGTGTGTGCCCTTGCCATTTACCCCTTCCCCTCAGAAATTATATCTTCGCTCTTCACCCTACACTATACGATTTAGCATTGAATAAGATAGTACATGCAGTGGTAACATTTTAGATTAGCATTCGGGGGACCCGCTTACTGTTTCCGTTCATATAACGCTAGATTCGGTTTTAAATAATTTTCTCAAATCCCTCCTGACGACTGCTGTGATGGTTCTAAACCAAAGACATATTACTCTTCAGTTTCCTGTCTGAATCTTTATTCCCGCCTTTCATTAGATACATCTGTGTTGACGAAAGTTTGAAGTTGCTATTTGTCATTGACTCGGAACGTTATGCACTGTTCCGGTGCATGATATTTTCTTTTAAAAATAGCTCGACGCACGTCGGTGATGTCTGGGATATGAATAGCTTTCAAAGTATTTTACTCATGCGAGTACTCTATCCTCATCATTCAATAATATATTAAACTACTTTAGATCGTTATCGAAAACGGGCGAAAGTAGGTGGGCCTTATTAAGGAAACATGTATCGCAGCAGGAACTTAAACATTATTTATGCATTCATGCAAACAGTTTAAGACACCGTCTTTTCTTAATGGGAAATAATTCCCCTATAGGTTTCATATGCATGTTTAACTGCATTCGGGGTTCTTTTTTTCCTAGTAGTCTTAAGCATTTTTCTTCACAAAAGTGATTCACGCAACACAAACATCTATAAAGAAATTTATTTGGTTTATCGAACTGCCCGTTTCTGTACAGAAAGTATAACAACGCAGCCTAAATTATTTGTATGATAGTAAATGTGGTAGAATTTTATTCATATTTAAATCATATTTCAATTGAGAACACTTATTTTTATTTTGTATTAGTTACCGCTCAATGTTATCGCAATTCCTAAACTAATATTTCCTAAGCTTACGTCGTGATTGAATTTTAACCCTTAATGAAACAAATTTCGAAGCCACTGATTCCCGAAAAAAATCAGAATAACCTATACACAACCGACGTGGGGTTTATCATTTCGTACTTGGGCTATTGTTACCACACTCTTCAACGAGTCTGGTTCCGAGTGAGGAGTTAAAATCCGTGTTTGAAACCGAACCTTGGTGAAGCGGAAATAATGGCCTGCGAAGGGGAAAAGTGCAGAGCGGAATGCAGGGGTGCGTGTAATTGCGCGATTGTGAAGGGTGTCACTGCGAACTCCCTCCTCTTTCCCCCTTCAGCCCTTCTTCCCTTGGCATTTTTTCTCAGTGAGATTGGATATCACATAGGATCAAAACATACTTCTTTCCCAGAAATTCGAGAAGTTCTAACAGTGCATGACACAAAGAAATGTGGTGAACGTCTAATATTGAATTCGAAACCATACGAGTAACATTGCAAAACAATTTCCTAAATAGCGATGAAAATAATTTAGCAATACGCAGTAGGTGCTCATTCCATAACTAGAGACACGAAAAATTCGCGCGTTTTCTTTCGGACTCAAGCAAGAATTTAAAGAACGGTAAGTTGGTGTCACATTTGCAACCAGCCCTTGACTTATTTGGCACATCATGGAAGTCTCTGAGCTAATGATTTTTAGAGAAAAGAATTATGCAACATTTTGTATCAATGCATAAAGGTATATTCACAATGCCCCGACGAGTCCGATGCAACAGTCCCCCACACCACAAAATCTGAGCAGCAACCAATAGAAAGCAAGCATGTACGACAAAATTACTGCTTCTACAGCCCGACGAAAGTAGATTCTATTTATAATTTTCGACATGTCGGGCATTTCAGTGAAAGGAAATGCAACATTACAAATTGAAATTTTCTTGCAGCTGAAAATACTTGGTATATTTCTACTGTATAAAAATTTGTGGTTTACAAAACGCTTCGAAAACAGATCAGTTTCCAGAATGTACCTTGACTTCAGTTAATTTTCGCGTCATATAACTCATTACTTATTTATAAACAAAGTAACTAGGATGTTTGCGAACCGAATATATAATAAATGACAATTTTTTTTTAAATATTTTCATTTCAGCGAAGAACATTATGCATTATGTTTGTGCTGCCTTTTATTTCGCGACAGCTTTATTTTTACAATTTCGTTCGTGCTTTCATGAAACAGCTGATTGAAATAATACAGTCAATAAAATATGATGGATTCTACGGTTTGGTTCTGCCGACGGCCATACCACAAGCTGCATGTCGGCACGTCGGAGTATTGTGAACGCTGCCAGAATCGTCGTGGCAAAATATCATAATATTATCCAGTGTGTCACAAAAATGTACGGCCAAACTTTCAAGAAACGTTCCACACACACACAAAGAAAGAAAATATGTGATATGGACATATGTCCGGAAACGCTTAGTTACCATGGTAGAGCTCAATTCCTTACATCTCGTTAAATGTCATCGTAAAAAACCTTCCATCAATTGGCTCACCTGGTGGTGAACCTAGGAAGTAAAGTACATTGTAAAGAACCAATCCATTGTGTATTTTGGACATTTTCTGCACGAAGTGTTATTTACGATGATTTATAACGAGATGTAAGGAATTGAGCTCTACTATGGTAACTAAGCGTTTCCGGACATATGTCCATACCACATATTTTCTTTCTTTTTGTGTTTTGAATGTTTCCTGAAAGTTAGGCCGTACCTATTTGTAACACCCTGTATTTGAACGACACAGTGTTACATTTACAGACGTTACTTTTGGCTACATTTTCCACTCGTGAAATATTTTTAGCTCTCATAGTCTTCCCGTAGCGGCACGTCAAAGTCAACATTTTGCATGTTACGGGAACATGTTGACAACAAAAACCAACTGACTTACTCTTACGACATAATTTAAACTGAAATAAAATAGTATAGGTCATTTTCAAACAGATTTAAAACCATGCAACTAAGTCCCTTTGTATTTTAAAAAAATGGTCATATATAAAGAAAATTATCGTTATTTATAGAGTTTTTTTTAATACAAAGGAATTGCTTTGTGTGATTTTAAGATTTTAGTACATGACCCGTACTATCTAATTTCAGTGTATATTATTTCAATCGCGTAAGTCAGATATTTTTTTTATTAGTATGTTCCCGTAACTTGCAAATTTAATGACTTTGAAGTGCCGCTATTGGAAGACTATGATAGCTAAAAAAGTTTCACTAGTGGAAAATGTAGTCAAAAGTAACGTCTATGAAACTCACACTACATCGTACAAATATAAAATTATGCGTTTCTGCCAACGAGCTATATAGTTAACATAGAGAGGCGGAAACGCTTCCAAAGTGAAGACCAATTGAACGACTGTTTTGACTTAAGAAAACATGGCGAACAGCTGTGTGGCCAACATTATGTTGAAAATCCGTCATATGTTCGCATAAAATTCATTACTTTATAGCTCCACTATATTCCCGCCAAACACCGGTAAAATGCCAGTAATTATTGTAATATATTATACTGTAATAATGTTTAAATTAGCATAACTGCTCTCGTCTCTCGACCGGATATAAGAGTCCACCATTTTGTCTAGGGTCAAAATACCACGTTCAATTGGGCTTCACCTCAGAGCCTTGGATATTGCTGTTTCCGCCCCTCGATGTTTACTATACAGGGTGAAGATGCTAACTGTTTAAAGCTCCCCGCAGTGACACTGGGGACTCCGAGACAAGTGATTCGACATAGGACCTGTAGGGTCCAAACGGACGGGAAAGGCCCGAAAATTCGCCTTAAAGTTTCCATGACGTCACATCCAGTGTGTCCGCATCAGGCGCGTACGAACGAGTATTCAAAGGAGTTCCTTCGATTCAACCTGTCTCTGTGGCTCAGTGTCTGCGTCAGAACCTTGTAAACTTGCGGTCCGAGGTTCGTAATTCCTTGTTAGGAAAGTGACTGTTGTCTTAATGAGTTATTGCGCCCATTATGTACATTATTAGGACTGATTAATTAAAAAGATGTACTTTGTACCGGTTAGGTGATACCTTGTTTAAAATATCATAACAATGTCCCCGTAAGCTTCATGATAGAGAACAATTGATACAAACTTGTCCGCAAAAGTGCACACCGAGCCAACAGCTCGTCTTTGCTAACAACTTTATCGAACACGCATAAAACAAATACAAACTAAACAAAAATGTAGAACACAGCTAAAACAAAATAAAATAAACTATGCAGCAAAGGGTTAAAAAGAAATAACAGTTTAGGAAGTTAAAATTTCAAAAAGTAACGTTGACAACAAATTTTCGGCACTGGGACACGAACCTCGGACCGCAAGTTTACAAGGTTCTAACGCAGACACTTTTTTTTTATTTTTTTTTATAAAAATGTATGGTACAATGGCAAGGCTAACGCCTCACCACTGCACCAAACATTCCCCCCCCCCCCTTTAAGTTAGTTAATTAAGGCATTCCCCAGTAACATTGTATTGTGTAGTTGTCGTTGTAATTGTAAGGTGTCTTCTGGCACACAGACGAACACAAACACCCAGTCCTGAACCCGAGGAGGTGGTTGTAAATGTCACCTCCCCGGCCGGGAATCGAACCCGGGACCCTTGCCTCAGCAGCCAGGAGCGCTAACCACTGAGCCAAGTGGCCGGACTACACTGAGCCACAGAGACAGGTTGGATCGAAGGAACTCCTTTGAATACTCGTTCGTACGCGCCTGATGCGGACACACCGGATGTGACGTCATGGAAACTTGAAGGCGAATTTTCGGGCCTTTCCCGTCCGTTTGGACCCTACATGTCCTGTGTCGAATCACTTGTCTCGGAGTCCCCAGTGTCACTGCGGGGAGCTTTA
>PNEQ01076234.1:0-12398 GCA_003012365.1 Medauroidea extradentata
GGGGGGGGGGGGGGGGGGGTGTTATTCCAGAGAAAACTCCATACATGACGGCTCGCTTAACAGTTCTCGTGGACTCTTCTAGGATGTTGTACAGAATACAGCATTGTTGAACTCAGTCTTAAGAGTGTCCAAGTCGTAAAAACTTTTTATACATTTTGTGCACAATAATGAATCCAGGAAGATTTCACATTTATGTTATTGAATAAAATTAAATCATTAATGATATTTATCTACCCAACGTTATGTTTAACATTCAAACACTTAGCCTGTCAGGAGTGCACTCTAAGTACATTATCTTATGAAAATGGTTTGCACGGCCCTCTTTAGCTTTTAAATAATAATGTGTGATGCACATTTTGAAATTCAGTGTCTTTGTTTATTTCAATTGTCTAATATTTCAAATAATAATAAATAGTTACTTTCACTCTGCCTTACATTAATTATTTTTATTTAACATCTCTTCCTTTGGGAATAAATAATTAATTTTTAATGTTGGCTTTACATGAGCAGTAATAGTCACTAGCCTAAATATATTTTGTGTCCGTCTTCCTTGACAGCACACATTAAAAAATATAATTTTATATTATAACTATGGTCGCAGATAAAAATGTACTCAATACAACAAACACAAATACAGAGAGAATAGACGTGACAACACAAGACAACACACTAAAAACTTTTGAAAAAATGTTTACAGTTGATGCTGTGTGAGAAGCTGAGAAGAGTGGAGTGGTCCTACATGCTGAGAGATTGTGGAATATAGAGGGTAGAGAGAGAGAGAGGTGCATGTGTGATGTTTGCAGGGAACGAGGACGGGCCACTTGTACTGAGCAATGGCTCTGAACAACCTGGCTGGAGATCCAACCTACGTGGAGACTACAAGAGTGGCAACGTGGAGCCTATATGTACACGTGACCTGCTCTGCTGGGCCTTTCAGGTCGCCCGAGGCATGGAATATCTCTCCTCTAGGAAGGTAAATACATAATGAGCTAAACCACTTTCATATATGTACGCCATTTTGAGTTAATTCAACAACTTTCGCTTGCAATGTCCATGAAATGACTTAGTTCATAATGCACCGACATCGCCAAAGTTCAGAGATAAAATTAATAAATATCGAGTGAGGGCAGGGCATTATATTATAGAGGCAGTCTTCTAAACTAGGAGTCGGTATGCGTACACCATTTCCTGAGGGGCTATACGTAATGAGGCCCTATATCAGAAAATAAGTGTAGTGCAAGGGAGGATGAAAGTTCCCGAAGAAACTCTCCTGTCAATGGGAATGTCTACCACGTTTCCTGCAAGCGAAATGATAGGACTGACCCTTTCGGGAATGGAGTCCGGAATGTCTGGCGGGAGGCGAGTGGTCTGACCACATTCCGCAGACCCTCAGTGAAGGTAATACTCCACCTACAACTTTGTGAATGCCACTACAAAGTAAGCTCTAGAGCGATCTTTGATTTACTCTTTAAAAAAAACTATTGAGCTATTGTAGATACCATTTACCTCAATATTCATATTTGCTATACATTTTTGTAAGCCACTGAAAACCTGATAATGCGATAAAAGAACTACAAACATGGTAAATAATATACTATACATTTTAAAGAAATAATCGTGTTACTTCATTAAATTTTAATAATTTGGGTCATTAAGTTATCATAAATCTACAATATTTTCTACGAAATAAAAATTAGTAAAACGAATGGGATTGTTATTGTTCTCGAAAGAACATAATCAACACTCTTAAATACAATAACATGTTCAAAAGCTATACAAGCACTGTACTAAATATGTTAGTAAATATTTATGTTTTAATGGCAATCACTATCGAGACAACTGTAAAAACTGCAGTTTAGACAAGCTGTGGTAGTAAAGCCATGTAATTCGTTCAAACAAGAATGCTTGTCCTGAGATGTTGCTCAAGTCAGGCATGTGTTTTCTAGGTGATGCACGGAGACCTGGCTGCACGTAACATCTTGCTGGCAGACGACAACATAGTCAAGATCTGTGACTTTGGGCTGGCCAAGAGCATGTACAAGTCAGAAAACTACAAGAAGAAGGGAGAAGTATGTAATGTTCATCATTAAAGCCGTCTCACGATAGAAGGTTCTGTGAACAAAATATTGCTTTCTGGTTGCTGGATGGTGGATATGTTTTATTGGGTAGCAAATTTTCTGGAACTGGTATGTGTATGTCTTTACAGTTTCCTGCAGTGATTCCGTAAACGTTTTGTACTTTGTAACTTAATTGTGTCTCCATAATCTAAGTATTTGTATTTAATTTTTCCAAATTTTTACGTAATATTGGTAACATCTTAGTTCTAGTGACATTCATGAAATATCTTTTAGGATGGAAACTGCATCCCTGAAGGGTTCAGAAGCAATTTTTATGCCTACATAATGTGTTTGCCTAGCAATGCTGTAGAAACTGTACAAATTAGCTAAATCACTGATAATTTATTTATTTAAGAAAATACTGCCCCTATCTTTCACTTTGCTCATCGTGGAATTTACCTTTGAATCCAAATATATGACGACAATTAGCATAATCCTGATATTAATTTACGTAACTATTCTACCTGCTTGCTTAGTAACATTTATTAACTTATTTATCTGTGTGTCCTCGACATGTCGTGTTTCAGCTGGTCCTAACTTCCGTGTTTCGAGATGTATAATTCCTGTGATAGTCATCTTTTCGCCATCTTTCTTTCTCAAATCCATTCTGTAATCTTGATATGAAATCTCTCATGTTTCCCGGAATGTTGTGTGGCAGCACCTGTCATCCTGTACCTAAACACTAAGGTATACCAGGAGTAACGTTCAGAGGGCACTGCTGGTGGATGCGTCACGTCCATCAGTCAGTTATTTTGTATCAGCCATGACCCACCGCACAACTGATTCAGCGAGGGCTCGTATGACTGCCATACCTGAATAAAGCTGATGAAAATAGTTGAATACTCCCGACAGAAGTAGATCACGCTTCTTCCAATTGTGGTGGCTGGCAGTGAGAACAAGCACACTTAGCACCAGTACCACCCATGGGTTGCGCCGCAGAGGACCACATTGCGAAGGCGAGGTCTGTCATACCTCTGCGAAACTGCTTCGTGGACGGGCCCTCTTACTAGGCGGACCAGACTGTCGACCCAATGACTCACCTTTCCAGTGAAACAGCTTTACATACCCTCCAACAGACAGGTTCTGTCATTATTTTCGTGGTCTTTACTTCAACCGCCAATCCTCCCGTACATTTACAGCAAGAATATCCCACTTCTTGGCAACATGTCTGGTATCGTCCTTGGTTGGTCACGGCAGAGTATGCATATCACAGTCGGCGAATAGTCAATGGAGCAATAAAAAAAAGGTTGACAAACGCTTTCGAACTCGAGCTCATCAGCTGTGAGAAAACTAATTAAAGATAATATAGTTACCACTCAATTGTAAGTCATGCTTATAACTTTCAAATACTGCGTCATTCTCTGCCAATATGTAAGTAAGTTGGGATTCGTTTTGTTATATTGGCAATAAGGGCCAGGGAATGTTCCAGAATACACTTATAGATACATCCGAACTACAACTGCATATGCTGAAAACTATTGTTCCTCCAATATAATGCGAGATTTTTGCTTCCTGGTAATGTATTTTAAGTGACTTTTTGATTGAATATATATAGTGGTAAAAATGCTGCAGAATAATCGAGAAATAAAAACTATTTACATGTTAAAGTAATAATCATTGACATCTTTGTGCAACTGATGTTTGTTATCGTGTACGATACTTGAAGGTTCTGAGCACAGTAGCAATATTGTGCTTGGTGAAAATGAGACAGACAGCGTGCTACAGTTGATCTAAAAGCTGACAACATCCTCTGAGTAAATATTGTCACATTAGGCTAGGTACAAGCTGCATGAGCTGCTCGAAGCAAACAATTGATTGACACCACTTCACACGAGTCATTAATTTCAACACACGCACATTGCTCACTAGTAAACCCAGCCTTTCACTGAACCACCAACATGTTGTAACATGGACATGCGATGCTTCTGCTCTAGTTGTGATGTTGTTTCAGGGTCCACTGCCTGTCAAGTGGATGGCCATAGAGGCGATAAGAGACCGAGTCTTCTCCACTCAGTCTGACGTCTGGTCGTATGGCGTCGTGCTGTGGGAGATATTCTCGCTCGCCATGACTCCGTACCCAGGCAATGAGCATTTAAGCCATTTACACTCTATTGAACCGAATGTTCCAATGCATGCTTCAGAAATATGCTAAAGAAATTTATAAGTACTACATGTTAAGTTACTTGACTGTTAGTAATAAGGCAATTTTTAATCACATAGTACCAATATTTGCTTTGTTGAATTTTCGTTACAACAAGAGTAGTGTAACCATCTGCAAACCTAGTTAACAAATTTGCTGATAACTAGTCTTAAAACAATTCTGTTGTCACAGTAAACTACAGCTGCAGTGTTATACACATCGTTTTAGTTTTCCAATTGAACATATGCAACTTAAAAGTTACGCAAAGAGTTCTTTGAAGTTTTCAGTACAATTTAGCTGTAACGAAGTTGTTTTTTTTCTAGATGATACAAGTTATTCTACCATAATTTTGTAACATAATTTCAGCTAGTGCGTGACATTTGGAAGAAAAAACTATTTATATTTCGTTTGAATAAAGTACAAATGAAACAGGTACAGATCAAGTTCAGTCCATACAAACGATCTTAAAACTACTGCGTTATAATACTGTTAGTGAGCGGTCACCCATAGTATAGTAGATGACATAGTAAGAAAACATCACACACTGCGATAAAACGTTTCGAACATTAAGACTGTTGAACTGCTGGTATGCAGTCGTAGTAGTAGAAGGAAAAGGGGGGTGCACTTTGGGGGCGCCAGAGTCGGAGCATCGGCCGCCATATTGACGGCCATTTTGTCGGCCATTTTGTCGGCCATTTTGAATTGTTGGCCATCTTGTATTTAGTTTTCTCCTGCTCTGTTAGTCTGTTAATTTTTCTCCTGCTCCATCTTTCCATTACTTCGTGCTCTCTCATTCCTTCGAGAATAATCTAGGTTATGTTCTTTGGCTTCCATGTTTTTCCTGCTCTGTCATTCTTTCGAGAATAGTCTTGTTGGCCATCTTGAATTTCGTTTTCGCCTGCTCTGTCATTCTGTTAATTTTTTTCTCCAATTACTTCTTGCTCTCTCATTCCTACGAGAATGATCTAGGTAATGCTTTTTGCCTTTCATGTTTTTTCTGCTATGTCATTCTATTGAGAATAGTCCAGAGCATGGGTCTCAATGTCTTGCTCTATAATTCCATTTTTTCCCTGTTCTGTCATTCCTTCTAGCATGGCACCAACGACTCGTCTCTCTCAGCTCCGACAGACGACACCCTCTTTCCATGTCATCAGTCTCTCTCTCTCTCTAGGCATCGACAGTCGATGCCACCGTTTAGACGATGTCACGTCCGCCATTTTTTTTCATGTCACATCGTCCATTTTATCGTCCATATTGTTTACTCATTCGGTAGTTATTTGTTAATTTGGAATTTTTTTCCGCGCATCATCTGGCTAGGCTTCGAGGATGTTTTGTTTAATTTTTTGTGTTTTTAAGGCATATATTTTTTAACATTTATTTTTATTCTTACACAGTCTTTGGTGTTGATCATGTTAGTGCAATGCCCTCAAGCTTTACCGCACACAAGACTGCTGTTACACAAACTTGATAGCAGGCGTTTTACAAAGCAAAAAAAGTAAACAGCTAATCAATTTTTGAGAATTGAATCTAGCAAGAAAGATGACATTCACAGAGAAAGAGTACAGATGGATATATAGAGGAAGTGGAAAAGATAGGCGAGATAATATTACCTCTAGAAAGTGTTGTGCATGGGTGTGTGGACAGCTGTTGCAATGAGAGGAAAAATAAAATATTCTGCAACGATTGCAATTACATTTGTTGAGCTACAATATGCCACCGTTTTGAAGGTCGGTAATCCCCACTTGGGCTACGACGTGCTGCTGCTAATGACTGGCGACGGTTTTTTTGCTCTGACAGTCTTATTGCTGGTAACCATGTTGTACTCTATGGATGCCATCGTCTAATATAACTATTTTATCGTCCCCAGACAAAGTAACTTTATTGATGGTTTGCGTATACAGGTCGTGATGGTGTTGACTTGGTGTTATTGACATTTACCTGCATTGTTTGTCTTTCTGTCAAAATTATCTTTTAGTCCTGAAAAGTAATTTTATTGTGTATCACCGACAAGCGTACACCCTTGGCTTTCTTTACTTCCTTCGTGCCGCACTTGTAGCTATACATCTTGGCACTAAGACCCACAAACTCACTCATAATTTCACCACTGCATTCGTCTTTAAACTTTCCGACGACTTTTTTATTTGTTGCAGAATGGCATGGGTGAGTAGGTGGGCAGCAGCTGTTGTCAAGCTCCGACATGAAAATGGGATCAGCTGCAAGGTCTTTGTAGTAGTCGTCTATATGTATGTCATAAATAAGACTGTCAGTATCTGTATGTGCCAAATGAATGTTGTCGCCGTACTTGTTCTTCATGACATTGTAGGGGAAGGTGTACGTCAATGTTTTGCTCAAATCTAGAATGGCAAACCCCGAGTAGATATGCTTGTCGAGCACTATTTTTTCCCTCTCCAGTTATATGAGAGCCAAATTTTCATTGTAAACAGTGCGGCACTTGAATGATGGTCTGGCAATTAATTTCTTAGATCTGCGCTCTGTGCAGACTAGTTCCTCGGCCTGACGTTTCCTGACATGTTCCATCTGTTTGCCGAAACACGAGTTATTCATTAACTTGAAAAAATTCTTTTCAAAGTCATTAGCAGCAGCCTGGTGTTTCGCGGTGTTTAAATCAATGTACGGTTTCAGCCATGCTTTCTGCTCAAACTGCAACACCCTATGGACATGTGTTACTTGCAGACCGTGTGATCTTGCCTGCTTGAGGTTGATGTAGTGTACAATGTATTTTTCCTTGCTCATCAAGGTCGTCATCAGTTTTCCCTGCTTCGAACCGGGAGGGCACTCGCTCACCGGCAAGAATGGCAAGTCCCGGTGAGCTTCGTGCAGATGTCGTGGATATGAAACATCTACCTCCAGAATGTAGTCTATTTCGCCATCGTCGGGGACGCTGGTGACATCAATGTTCGTGTCAGTCCAGTGAAAGTTTCCAACCGGGAGACACTGACACATTGCCCAACTATAAAGGTTGTTGGCATCAAAGTACTGGAGGTATGTCCGTTCCTTCGCAGAATTGTATGTCTCGGGCAAGTAGGTGTTATAAGCAACACAGTGTCGATTAATACATTGAACTACCCCACCCTTAATCCCTTCTTCAATAAACAAGTACATGTCATGGTTGGTGAGCAGTTCCAAGGAGAGCTTTGTTTCTTTGAGCATAGCATCAAAGCTGTAGCCGGGAACACTAACGTAACACATGCAGTCAAGGACGTGTATGTCGAGACAGAGATTTCTAAAGTTTTCAAAACTGTCTGCCAGGAGAATTACGTTGCTTTTGAGGTAAATATCCGAGTACTGGCCCAACGTTTTGCATTCGAATGCGGGCCAAACATCTTGGGCTTGAGCATATTCAGCATCGGATATTTGCATGCCGCTGAGACGGTTGAAAAATGCGTCTTGAGATGGTAACTGCGCCTCGTCCAATTTATTCCACGAACCGACATAGTCGTAAGGGAACACACCTTTCCGCATTACCAGGACCATCTTGTCGGCATCAAAGTGCTTGGAAGTATTGCGAAATCTGTTGACAGGTAGATTCTCGGCAAGTGTGGCAAGGCTGACAGACAATAAAACGATACGTATCAATGAACTTCAGCGTAAATCTACTCCCCAGAAATTTGGAAAAAGGGATCAGCTTCTCTTCAGTGAGGGGTATGACAAAAATGTCTTTTTCGTCGTACACAAGTACTCCATAATGAAATTCTCATCGTAGACGAGATTGTGGAAGAGGACCGGCAGCCTCTTTGGTCGTCGACGAAGCTTATTGCATGAATTACGTGCTGGACCGACGAAATTTCCAGTGAAATGGCCGTGGTCACGCACCTTCCAGTTCGTCTCCGTGAATGGCTCGGAGCAATAGCAACAGACGGTAGCAGACCAATAACGATGAAGCTGTCGACCGTCGAGCGGTTTCATCGCTTCCACATCCTCGTATATTGACTGCACTTTTTGCCAATGTCCACCATGTTTTCAATGAACTTTGTTTCGACATATTCTCCCTGTACAATATCAGTTTTTTCTCTGATTGGCTCGTTCTTTCCGGGGGTATTATAGTGTTGTCTACATGCACGTACATGCAGAAACTGTGGGCCTCGTGTTTCTGGTATCTATGAGGTTAGGAGGTGGTCGGGTCAGGCTGACATGTAGCAAGCGGGAGCAACATCGCTTTAAATCGGCGTAGACTACAATGGGCAGCTTGTCAGCGTTCTGAAAATTTTTGAATTTTAATATGGGTGGGGTGCCATTCTCTGCAGCTCAGGCATTTCAATTCTCGCCGGTGTATGCGGGTTACAATGAACTTTATGTGCTGCCAGTGTCTCTGCCCCTGTGAGCCCTGTCGCTCGAGGCTGGTCATCGTACGTCTTGAAACACCTCTCACAGACGTGCACTGCTTCATGGGCTGTAATTTGTGATCGTACGAGCCTTGAAAATGTGGAAATATATACATAATGGTAACGAGCAGCAAATCAAAGTGCTCTGTATTTTCTTCTTTCACTTACCACCTTTGTCTCCCCATCAACATCGAGTAATGAAAACACATTGATGCTCACTGCCAGATTGTTCCTCTCAAAGACCTTTACCTGACTTAGTGGCGTAGGAAAATCAATGTCTGTGAAATTGAATTTCTTACCCACCATGTCACGATATCGGTCGTCCACACATTCTGGATTCCGACCTTCAATGTACCGTGCGATTAGAGCCCATTGGAAACAGTGAGAATCTTATTTGTGAGGATTAATCACTGCATACCTAGTTTCTATACATGCCGGCAGATCCACGTAGCTCGAGACACACAGCGGCTCGTGCTTGTTTATACGTAACTGAAGCCGCCTCACTTGAACTAGGCTCCTGCCACTTCCCTTCCCCTGGTATTCTTCTTCATGGCATATTTTCGCGATGCTAGCATCTACAGAATCTTCAATATCGTCATCATTGAACAGCGGCACGTTCTTGGTTTTAAATGCTCGCTCGTCCGACTCGTCAGCGTGGGCTTCGCTCTTGCCATGCAGGCATTAAAAAAAAAAAAAAGTTAAATTTAACGGGTCCTTGCATTGAAAGTTCGTCCCTAAGCTGAGCGACGATATTGCCTTTCATGTTCTCCAGGTAGGTGCATATATCACGTGCCTCGCTACTCGTGTTCTCCGACACATATGTTCGCGTTGTGGAGCAGAACGCCATTTCAACGAGTATGAAGTCGAATCTATTGGCTGGTCCAGCTCCAACAGCTACCGGTGTTACCTTGGGGGCAGGTGTCGGTTTTGCAACAGTTCTTGCTCTCTTCGCTGGCGGTGGTTTGGGTCCGTTACATTTATCACTGTGTGCACGCAGCTTGTCTGGCCTCGAAAACTGCTTTCCGCACTTGTCACATTCCATAGTCGCTTTGTCGTTATTAATCTGACAATATTGCTCATGACGTCTAGCATCTCTGGAGTGTGAAAATGTAGAAAAGCAGTGCTTGCACTGCTTCGTTGTTGCTGGCTTTATTATTCCCGCACATGATTGTAGATGTTTATACAGATCATGTATGCAATTGACTGCTGTTCCACACTTGTAACACACACTCGGGCCTTCTTTGTGTGGGTTAAGCTTACAGTTCCGCTCATGTCGGAGCCAGTTCTTACAGGCCGTGAACTGTGCGTTACAATACCGGCACTGCAGTGCTAGGGATTGTATTACCTCGACGGGTGTCGAAGAAGAAATGACAGGGGTTGAGGAAGAAGCAGATGAAGACACGAAAGTAGAGCGGGCGTCCGTGGTGGCGTAGGTATACGGCATCTGCAAAAGATAAACACGAGTTCAATTATAATACTATCACTTTAACATATGTATAGTAGTAAAATATTACATGCATGCGTACGTAAGTGGGGAGAGACGAGATATGGAGTCTAAAATCCCCTCAATGTGTACGGAAGTTCTAGGCATACTTGTGCGCGCGAGAGAGATCCTTGGCAATGGACGTGAATTCTCCCCGCGAGTGAGCCACGAACTGAACATACAGAAAACCAAGTGGTTATATATATATTATTGTTTACAAATAAAATCATATAAAATTAAAATATAACCCAAAAATACTTGCTCGGATCGGCTGCTGTCAACAGGCACTGGGGAAGTGTCGTGTTTTAAAACGCACACAAGACTTACTGCTATTCCGCACCTGCAAGTAAATAAGCACCGTATACAGAGTTATAAATAATTACATACCAGTAACACATGTGAATCAACGAAAAAAATTAAATTGAGTTCAGTAAATACTTTTACCTTTAAGGTCGAATATAGTCAGTGTAGTACGTCGTGGTCAAAGCAGGAGACAAATACTTGGCACCGTCTGCTACACGACAAATGACTTTTTTCGACAGCGCAGGGGGTTATATCAAATATTGTAGAAGGACAATATGGGAAAGTAGCCGAAAAAAAGGTAGACACACTACACGAGCGCTCCTAGTGGCGTGTACTGTAAGCTCGGTGATAAAGTGTGGGTTAAATGGCATTTTGCTGTATTTTAGTTGCGTTTTAATTACACTTTTTTTGAATTAGTGGTAATTTGTTATCGCAGGAGAGATTTCTGCAGCGTACTGCTACAATAATTACGATGGCGCAGATTGCTTCAAATCCTATTTAAGATGTTCTGAAGACCCAAATCAGTAAGTAACACATCTGTACGAAGTATCGTTTTTCTTATTTGTTTTGCGTTTTTAGAATGGTTTAATAGCAAATGCATGTAATTTTGTTACAATATACCGTTTTATTTTGTTGTAGTTGTAAACAAAGAACGCTGAAGTCGAAAAGAGCTGACTGGATCTCCTATATTGTCCTTGGACTGGATGTACGAAAAGTGGGCGTGGTGGTTTATAATTTGTTGCAACTGTTCATAAACGAAGATTTTCCTTTGCAAGGGTAAGTACACACTATAATATGCAGTTTTTGTAATGCTGGTGTGCAGTTGAACATGACCTTACGAGAATTGACTAAATAGGTACATTGTGCCAGTTGGTAAATGTTAAGAATAGTCACTCATATTATTTTGGCCAAACTGTTGATTTCAGAGATAGGCCTATAGTTAATTAATGAAAAATGTTTCTATGGTGGTTAAAATTAGTCGTGCCTAAAGAAAACTTTCCGTAAGGATCAGTTTAGGCTACATTAGGTAACATAACCTGATCTAACATTAGGTTAGGTTACCTCAACTACTGTAATCTAATCCAACGAAAATTTTTCTCTACATAGGACTGCTTCTAACTTCTACAGAAACATTTTCCATTAATTAACTTTTTTTTTACCATAATTCTGAAATAAGTAGTTTGGCCAGTAACGTAAACAATGTGTGGCAATTTTTAATATTTACCCACAGTCCATTCTTAGGAAATTGGTGAGGGGTAAATGTGAAGAGTAGCTGCTCATCGTATAGTGGCCAAAATATTGATTGCAGAGGTATAGTTTGCTGAGGAAAAATATTTCTACGCTGGTTAGTAGTAGCCCAATGCAAAAAAAAGTTAGGTTAGGTAACCTGACCTAACCTGATGTTAGGTTCCTTAAAGTTAATCTGATGTATGTATGTTAACTTTAATTACTCTAGAACAATTTTTCACTTCTGAAATCAATAATTTGGCCACATAGCTTCTTCTCATAGTTACCCAGTGAGGTAGTGGACTTTGCTTTCTAATAAGTTTGGGTGGGGAAGGGAGAGGTTCGAAAATTTATGATGGTTTAGGTATGGGAGGGAAGAGGTAAATAGCTTGCCACCGGGTGTTTGCGCAATTGCAATGAAACTATTATTATTTTACTAACATCAACAAAATGCATTACCCTTTATAGCTGTCTGCAATTTCACTCTAAACGTAATCATGAAAACGAAGTTGGTGTTTGAAATGATACAAATTTTTTTGTTCTAACTGATCATATTAAATTTTTCTCGTTTGAAGGGCATATAAGGAAGGAGTGTGTGCACTGAATTCACATGCTGCCCGGTCTATGAACTACTATTTCAGACGAGGGTTTTGAACAACCTAGGAGAATGTCAAATTAGGACTAACTATAATTCATAATGAAACAAAACAGTGAGTAATTTGCATTGCAGTGATCCTCAGCAGCATTCTCATGGCACAAAATTAAATTTTGTGGGATTTTTTTAC
>PNEQ01076235.1:0-12398 GCA_003012365.1 Medauroidea extradentata
CTCGCCGCTCTCCGACATCCTGTCACAACACATTATACACACTCACACTACTGCTCTCTCCTCCCTCGCCATGATACATGTCCTTGCTCGCGAGCATGCGAAATTATGGTACATATCATAATTAGTACGTATAACATTACTTGCATAAAGCTGTTCAAATACAGTAATGAAGACAATTATTGTAATAATTAACAAGAAAGTACTATTTGTTTGTGTTATGTTTATACATTTTGGTATAATGCCCTTTTCGTAGAAGCATAGTTTGAATTGTGTATTCTTTAAACTGATATATAAAGGATGTTACTGAACAACACTGACAAACTCCGGCAGGTTATTCTTTATGAAAGAACAAGTAGAAATTATATTTTGCCTTTTTCACCTAAATTTAATATTAAGGGAGTAATGAGTCATTGAATTCCAAAATTTATAATTGTATTTCCCCAAAATATCCGAAACCATATGACACAGCTTTGATTAAAGCCTTTGAGACATTTAAACCAACAGCAAATACAATGTCAAACGATCCACCCTTTTGGAAATAATAAAGGGGGTGGCTACCCTCTAATTGCATACAACTTTTTTACTGTCAGGATTTTCGATCCATTGAAGATGGTTCATTGAGAAATAAAACCTGTTTAACGAGAAAGGTCCTCTAGTTGAAACTGTCTGGGGCATACCGTTTATGCTCATAACACACTTGAATAATTCGCGCAGACATACAGAGCCTAGAGCGTAGGCAATCCTGCGAACATCCATGTAACGTGTTCAGCGAACAGGCTAGGGTGGACATTCACTGTATACAACAAGTACAATACTGTTAAAGTCGTAGATCAGTTTGTTGCTAGCATCCCGCGTACATATCGTAGCAGTTGTGTACGAAAATGGTAGGTCCCAGGCAGCTAAAACGTGTGTAAATGGTATTGTGTTCATTCGTCACGCTGATAATAAACCAAACACGAATAACTTCGTGAGGTAATACTTGAAAAAGTAAAATAATAGTTCATTGTCGGTGTCAATGTTGTTTCTCTAAAGGTAAAGTTATTTACATAGACTGACCAGAAACAATGTTTAATAAGCCAGCCACATAAATCCTGGGCTAAATATTAGTGGGAAAATGTTGCATTAAGATACACAATGTGGCAACACTGCACAAAGACAGTTTATTTATTTTATTTATTTATTTCAGCTTGCAATATTACTCACAACAGTGTGTGTTTGGAGTTGTCATTGCTTCTACAGAGTACAAGTACAGAAAGTAGCATAATGATAAAAATACAATTCAAGATTAGTAAACAAAGATAAATTTGCTTACAAAAATTAAAACAAAGCAGTTGAACTAGCATAAGAGAATACGACATAGATTAGACAGAGGCAGATGTAGGAGATTAGAAATATTCATTCACATTGTAGAAGGTGTTCTTGATAAGATATTGTTTTAAGTGTTCCTTAAAGTTGACAGATTTTTAGTTTTACAGATTTTCTGAAAGTATTTAGGGGGTTTGTTTATCAGCTTACTGGCTGCAAAAGTTGGGCCCTTTCCAAATAATTTCGTGCGGTGGGATTTACAGTAAATGTCAGTTTTATGTCTTGTGTTGTGGGAGTGGATGTCTTTATTTAAGAGGAAGTTTATATTGATTAGTACAAAAAATCGCTCCACGACCAGGTATTATTTTATCTATGTTACGTCGAGTAACCATAGAATCATGTTTGAACTACTCAGGATTTTAACTTGGAGCCATAATATGCAGGTCAGAACAGTAGCAGTAAGATAAGTAAGATATGTGTGGAGCGCAAGAGAGGACTAACTACACTGCTGTGTTGCCACATTGTGCACGTAGAATGACGTCTTGCAACATTTCGCCGCTTACATTTTCGTCTGCAATTGTGGCCGACATCCTGTATAAGTGGAGGAGAGAATGTGAAGATGTACAGTTACTAGGTTAGTGTGTTGAAGTAGGGAGAGGAGGGGTTGTATACCTAGTGTTGAGGCAGCACGTCTGGTCGATATTGTCTGTCTCTCAACACTCTACATATATCTACATTCCAGCGTCGTCAGGGTCGCCTTCACTTTACCGCTCCTCGCAAATACTCGGAGGTATTCGTCTATCCTCGGCCACTGAACATGACATCTCCCTTCCTATCCCCTCCTTTCCACGTCCTATGTGACAATTAGATTGGTCTGTTAATATAAGTTTACATTAGTTCATGTAAGTATCAATACACTGTGCGCTCAATAGTAGGACGGTTTTGTTAGGTTAGGAAACTATAATAAATGAGTATGTACGTAACGTTGCCTCCATAGAGTACACAAGGGAGACAAAGACATCACTTCCATGTTACAGTGGTGGGGGGGGGGGAGGGGCTAGTCCCAGTATCAGTACCAACCACGCACACTAAAATCATTTTAGTTCTTATTAAAATATTAATATTTTGCAGCTTGGCATCTATGAACAACTTTTGGATTTTATTTTATTACATTTTCGGCTGACTGGTGGGAATGAAGACTTGTAACACACTGCGTAAAAGTGTGGTGTATTAATTCACTGTTCGTAAACTACACAGGAAAATGTTATAAAGTTGTGATACAAGTATTTAAATAATTAACCGTCTAATACAATTAGTTCAATCAAAAGCTAGTTACGATAACTTATCACCTCGTACACATAATAAAGTATTTCGTAGCCTGAACTGAACACTCTTATCACAACTTTGTAACTTGCCTAAAGTTTAAAAACACAATATACACAAACACACGCTTATTTCGCATTATAAAATTTAAAAACACGGCGTTCGTTATGCTTCAGCCAAACCAGGCCAATCCATGTTGCCCATTCTAGCCAACCTAACTTTTCATGTGTGACTCATGACATTCGTAAAATAATACACGATTTTAAATAATTTTCAAATATGAAAATTACGTTTTTGAACTTTAATATAAAAATTTACTGTTTGAGACGACGAATTGTAATGAATTCCGTCATAAAATTATATTGTCTAATAAACAAGTTGGTCTAGTAGTAAATGTTTAAGGTTGGCACTGATACTGGGACTCACTAAAAATAAGAAATGTTAGCCCCTATCTAGTGTCACGCCTTCACAAAGCTCAATGACCGAGGATAAACGAAAATTCTGGAGTATTCCCGAGGAGCAGGAAAGTTTACGCGACACAGGCTCGTCAACTACATATGCCTGTGAAACATTGCCTGTCAAGTTATACAGTGTTTCTGACTAGCTTTCTTATTTTATTTGCAAGTACTGAAGTCATGCCGACAAAAACGTGAATGTGGATATTCAAAAATAAACATGCATGTGTTGACTGACTACTAGGTTCCACTTGTTACAAATATATGAAGAGTAAACAAAATTGTATTCCATTAATTTTATAATAAATATATATGTTGGAAATTTGAAAATAGTGTCAGAATAAAAATGTTCGTTTGTAAGACATTCAAAGACGGATAACGGGTACATGACTGGGTATGTAGAGAAATAATTATTTGATACGTTCAGGTTATAAACACTAATGTCCAGTTGACAGTGGACTGCAGTCGTACGTCTGGCAACATTGTCGATGAGAGAGAATCTGGGTCAGGTGCCCCGCCCACTTCCTTGCTTGCTCTCCATTAGCGTTCTGCCAATATACTCTTCCTATACAAGGTGTCCAGTAACTGCAGTATCTGCAGCACACCATGCCAATCCTGCCCTAAATACGAGACGAATATGTATGTGGCATATTAGACGTGTACAACATGACAACACTGTAAAGAGTTACTACTGTGATAATAAAATTGTGGAGCTCGAGAATACTGTTCATTGGCTTTGTAAGCCATATGTGGTCGAACTTGATAGGCTTATAAAATCAAATGAGATGGAGGAACAAAGTAATTGACGTGTGACAGTTGACATGTTAACGAGAGTGGCTCGTAGTGGAAGTGATAAGTAATAATTGCGAGCTGACAAGTTACTTGATAACTAGGCGAGGTTACTGCACGGTCATGTGAAGTCACGCTTGAGGAATGCCCAAAGATCCGAAGACATGTCTAATGAGATCACAACTACTAGAAGTGATATTATACTAATAATATTAAAGACGTTTTAATTGATAATCTAGTAACGGAAAAAACCAAACCCGAAAATTAATAGATCCATTCTTTCTTGCGCGTCGATTTTCTTGATGAATTTACTCAACAAAGTACACACCGACCACAAATCTATAGTCTCCGGCTGTAAATCAATCATGGCGGCCGTAAATAGAAGTCAGAATGCCACATGGGGGAGAGTAATATTCTTATTTTGAATTCACTGATAATATTTTAGAGGAGAAACATAACCACGGTGTAAATGAAAGACTTAATTGGCATTTATAACACAATTTATATTCGTTGTACAATTTTACACGAAAGCGATGTAGTGTTTTTGTAAATGTCACTTTTCTTATGAAACAAAATGGTTAAGATACCGTTTTAGAAACCAAATCGTTACGATAACATTTTATAAACAGAATCAAGGACGTATTTTTTGATAATTTATATTTGCACTTTTTCAACTTGACAGTATGCGAAACACTAAATGTGAATGAGCAAATCACCGGTATGTAAGTTTTGTGCATAATGAATGTAAAATAATATACATTTTAGCTACATTTGCAAGTCGATGCACGAAGAGAATTATTATTCTCGCGAATATTGTGGCAACACTTGACCTCAACTGAGATATCTCAGTTTCTTGTCTGTGCAATGCAGACGAGAAATGGTTGCTCATATTTGACTCAAGTTGTCCTTAGTTTCACCTTTACCTCAATATTTGCCTCACTTGACTCTGCAACCCACGCTATGGTTGCACACACGGGCCATATACAGGGTGAGTCTGGAGGAAAGGTACATGCCTTGAGGGGTGATAGCACTGGTGATTCTGAACAAAATGTTTCTAATAAACATATGTACTTTTCTTAACAGTTTCAGAGAAACCGAATGAAAACAACAAGGAACGGGATAAGTACAGGTGACAGTAAGTCACGCTTCTGTTATTGTATGTTTTGTTTAATTGTGAACATTTCCTCACAAAAAATGTTCAAACACTCCACCAACAACTTCAATGTATTTTGCTGCTCTGATAGACAGCTGCTGTGTTGCTGATCTGAGCTCATTAGTACATTGCTTTACTTGAGCACAAGCATGGTAAATACGAGCGAGAAGTTCCTCTCTTGTGATATAATAGTACAACAGTAAAATAATATTATTTTTTCATTTTCTAAAGTCTCCTAGACTACAAGAAGTAACAATGCGCGCCACGTTGAGTATTCTACACCTGAAGGCGGTGATATTGTTGACGCTCGCACCAGTGCCGCCCATATAACTAATATCTCCTCTGCAGTTATAAATAATTACCTGTGTTCTAACCTTCAAGTCCTCTCAACTAGCACTCACGCTATATTAAATAAATATTACTAAGGTATGTAGAGAGCAGCGGGCGCTTTATTTCTTAGTGTATGTATCTAAAGCCGGATATATACAAATTGGTTAAATTGGTTGAAAGTACAAATATAACAAAGTCTTAAAAATTGCTCACTTCAGTTTGAACAGCTTACTGCTAATACAAGCCAAAGCAAGTATGTTGTCATTAACGGCAACAATTCAACAAATTATTTTACGACATGTTACAATAACACGTGAACATTTCATCTATGGATCAGTGGATACTCTGTGGATAACTCAAAACCAATAGACGCCAGTGAATGGGTAATAGGCTGGTTACAAGTGTTTGCAGTGGGACATTTGTATTTACAAGTAAGCACGAAAATGGTTATTTGTCACCGAAATTGCCTGAGCCGGACGGGAATTCCAAAATTGTTCTTTCAATTATTTTTTCATATGCTAATGTGAAAGTAGCGCGCTACGACGTCAACAACTTCACATTTACGCGCCAAATTACAAATCCAGATCTGCCTGTGCATTGTACACAACGGGAATTACCTAACAATAGCCTTTCCTTGTAAACAAACCTTGCCACCTGCCTCAAGTAACCAAAAACTGTCATTAGTGGCAAACTATTTGCAGTTGGTTTGCAAGCTCTACTGCTACCGTAGTCGCGTGAATACTCTGGTCCTGTAATGTGCAACCAATTCAACCGCCAAAATACGCCTAACGACAACGAAGAAGCTGCAAGTGAGCAAGGACAGTGTCTGACTGGAGCAGAGTGTGCAAGTCTTGTACCTCGCTAAATGTCTATGTAATATTGGCCGTGCTCATAGTTCAGACGCTGGTCAGCTAGACTCCACAGTGGAACATGTAGGAGGACCACAGGGTATATAGTAGTACAGCAGTGTAGTGAGGTAGGCAAGACGAGTGAAGGTGAGTTAATAGCTAGCGGCGTGGTGACTGCACGTATATAATTAGCCAGCAGGAGGAGCGCTTATGTCATAGTATGGCACCACTTCCTGCCCGCATGCCTGCACGGATAATTAGTCACACTAGTTTACCGCTTCATCGCTCCTGCTCTACACTGCACTGCTCTACACTGCACTGCACTACACTACACTACTGTACACTAGCACATCCTGAACATGCTACACTCGTACCTGCTCGCTTACACTACTGTGTCTCGTCTCCTCAACCACACACACTGTTATTTGTTCACAACCGCTAATATTACCACTTATTACTTATTATTACTTATTTATTTTGTGCAGGTTTCCCGCAGATTGACATCAGCTTGCAATGTCGAATAAGTAGACTTTGATGGTTCCGTTTACAGTACAGGCCCTACTTTCATTGAAAAAAAAAAAAAAAAAAAAACATATACCTTCTTGGTCTGCTAATTTACTAAAAAGTAAGAATACAAGTTCTTCGAGAGATTTTTTCTTGCAAAGTTTAATAACTTCCATAAACAACAGCAGCTATAGTTTGGTTACTGTCCGCGTGTCCAGACATTTCTCATCCGACTGCTGCATTCATGTAACGGTTACTACAATGCACACGTGTACTTCTCAGGTGAAATGACAAGACGTGCGTGGATTGCAAGTCAGTCAAGTTGAAATACAAACAACAATAGGATATTTTCATGTAAATCAGGTGTCGGTATGACGAGAGGTAACACGCATGTTATAACTTGCTGCACTCCTGTATTAATGTACTCCCACACACAAGTTGCGAGACATCAGTCGACCGTGTGCGGGCAACTCGGCGAGCAATGCCACTTTCCCCTTCCCTACCCGGGCGACACTACAGGGCTGCCCCCCTCTCTGACGTCACTAGCCATCTGGGAGGCGAGCACCGGCCGATATTGTCCAGCCGTCCTTGAAGAGCACGCGCCCGGGCCATCGTCGAAGCTTGTCCTAACGCCTGGAAGCTTCGCTGGTCCGCTTGTCTTATCGCCGAGCTGTGAGAATTATCTAGGTGATGTTGCAGCCAAGTATTTAGACTATGCCTGGTAGTTTTACAGTAATTTTGAAAATATTTTTAAAGTAACATATATCGAAGAATCCATACATTATTTTGTCACAAATATATTATAATTTGTACCTACTTTTGGATAGCAGTAAACCTTATAGTTTTCCAGTATTAACAATTTTGTAATTAAAATTATTCAAAATCAAGCAAAATGAAATTCCCTGGACGAATGTAGCATTATTTTGCAAAATGTCTACGTAGAATTGTGCGCCACATGACTGTTCTTAGGATTGAATTTTTTCAAAGTATCCCGTTAAAAAAGTTGAGTTGTTGCACCAGTGTGAAAAAAAATCGTAATATCGCCTTAAATACCTCTCGCCGCGACTGAGCGGAGAGTGATTGGTTGTGGCACTTAGCCTGTGTGTATAAGTAGTGAAGACGACCCAGGTGGCGCAGACTACGGTGATATAGACGACGATGGTGACTGCAAGTAGCGACGCGGGATCGGCGCACAGAAAGGTGACAGTGTGGCAAGGCAAGTGTGTATCGTGGTGGGGCAGTTGGAGCATGATTGAACTGTGTGTTTACATGCATGTGTGTGTGTGAGACGAACGAGTAGGTCAGACTACTGATGTAGTTAGTGAGAGAATTCTGAAACCAGACATTTTAGGGGAAGAGTGACTTCTGCAATCTGAGGACTGTTTTGTGAGAGAGATTTATTAAATAATTTCTTAGTGTACGAATTTTATATAATATAATAATTAAAAATAAATATTAATGGTGAATAACAATTCATAGAGAAGTGTGTTGTTGCCATGTAAGTGTTGAATAGTGTTTTAAATAGTTTAATTATGTTTGTGAAGACTCAGGAAGTTTGAAGTAATTCTTTCATTTAAATAATACACTCAACACCTGTGTACTTGCCTGTTACTAGCGACCCTTCTAGGCAATGTACAGTATATACCTGGTGAGTCACCAGAGAGGTAATGGTAATATACCTACTGAAGTAAGTTAAGACCAGTTACCTGTAGTAACGACAGTACAACGCCCATATCAGTGACTTGAACCACCACGAAGTGACCTACATCACGAACAACGACTAACAACCAGGAAGAAGGGTGGACCTTCATCTTCCACCTCAGTTTAGTAGATTGCGAGCAAGTGGGCGAGACATTATAATGGACCTCGGAGAACTTAGCCACCAATTCACTCAAGCTTATCGCCTTGTTTAATTTGGGCAACATATAATTACAGTGTTGATCTTCTCAAAGTGAAGATAGTTAGGACGCAACAATCCCTAGAAGAAGGGAAGAGAGAGGGGAAGGAAGTGGAAGACTTGCTTGTTTATGACCCGGAGATCGTGTTACGTCAGTACCAGTGATGACGTCACACGCAGATGGTATATTACGATGTATCTACAGTAGTAGAAAATTAAGGTGTGTGGTTTTTGTATTGACACATATTTTATACTTTCGTAACTTGCCTCAAAGTTATAGGTAGGATAATTCACAGAGAGAGAGTAATGTGTATTATTTATGTAATATCGACATGCAGAGTAGTGAAGAGAGCGTATACGAGTGACATGAGCTCCTATGTGACGTCAACTAGGAGATGACAGTAGTTACCATGGCAACCATGTGGCCAGCTAGCCACGCCTACTATCCTATCTTACACCAATAGCTCTCTATCTCAACTTCAACCTTACTACATTTACTGAGTCCAACTTTACCATCAGCTGGAGAGAAAAAAAAGCATTCGGACAAGACTGGTATTACGAGCGTTAACAATAACATCATCTTATGAGCAGACTTGTGTTTGTGTAAGTGCATACGGCGAAAAGACAAGGGAATGCTTCTGTGTTTCTCTTTAACTTATCAGATTGGCGTATCTTAGGAATACTTGTTGTATATATTCTGAGGAATACAAAAACATGTTACTAGTGGAAGCACGCTACAGTTTTAAAAACACAGAAGCACATTTTTAAAATTGTTTTTTACTTCATAATACAAATAAGTTGTGAATAAGTATCGCAGTTTCACGTAAAAACCAAAGAGTGGTACTTATAAGCGTGGAGGCTATAAGGGTGACACAGTACGTGCATCGCACCTCACACTAGCCTCTATGTGCAAGTCACGGAACTAGCTGTAGTCTTCACCAGACAACTAGCCTCTATGTGCTGACACTATTACTCCATGACGTTATATTAAATACGAAGGTGTATTGTACACGCCTATATCCTTCAAAAGATTTCCCGACAAGATTCGCATGCCTAACAAGATCACAAAAAACTCCCATTTACGCAATTTTCGTCCGCTATTAAATTTCCTTTAATAAGTAGTAGCGAACCTGAAATAGGTATGCAGACGTGTAACGATGTTAAAATGTCATTCCTACGCAGACGAGCAGTCCCCTACTGACGGTGGAAGCTCTGCACGTAGTCGGCTGCCGGGGCAGGTGGATACCATCAGAGGCTACCCTGTATGTATGTATGACCATGTGATACATGTCTTACAACTAGCATTTGTTCTGTATTGTAGCGTGCACGTAAGATATAATACTACTATGAAGCCACACATTATGCTCTAGCGATGATTTATAAACACAAGCAGACAACATGTTAACACGTGAAGAAGTTAGCTAACCCGACACCGTGTAGAGGGTGTGACAACATCCAGACAACACAACACACTGTCATGTATGACTTCTATACTGCAGTATACAGTCACGTCATTCATTCTCTGAGAATAGGCGATAAATATCAGAGGCCGTGCTTCAAATACGGCAGCTATTTATTACGGTCCCTCAGGAACCACGCCAACAAGTAGGGGCTGTCTATGCAGTCTAGTTCCTGTAGCCTGGGGGACCACAACATCGCCACAATAAAGGACTGAGTCAAGTGTACTCGGTAGCGATACTGTAATAGTATTAAGTATTACTGATGATAAATATGTATTGTACTAGCATATGCCCTTTTAAATATTCTGCACCAAATATTTCATACCAAAAAAAATCCTAATAAAAACACATTTTCGACATTTTTGACTCAGTGAAAATAAGTTCCAAACACGAAAAGAAGATTTTTAATGTGTGTCGCTCAGCAATGATTTTAAACGGTATTTCTAAGCAGGAAGAGTTCATGTTCGTTGAATGAATGTTCAAATAAGCTTCTATCTGTCACGCACCACTCGGAAGCCTGGACAGGCGACACCCTTAAAGACATGAGCGTAAGATTAAAAAATTTTAATTGCGAGAATTATTATTTTATAATCCGTAAACGCAAACCAGTACCGTAAAATGACGTTGTACGCTTACTACAGATTTGTTTTACTGCCTAGTTGAACTGCCTCGAGGCATAATACTGCATTCTGTAAGCTAATTTGTCAGTTAAAATTGGCATACGGTGTCGACTCTCACTAAAGCTACTGTTTACGTTTTAAAAACTACGGATTGTTTTTGCGTCTACATATCAATATATTTAGAGTACTGAAACATTCGCGTTTTGTTTTAGGCGCAAGCTATAATTCCAGCAACTATAGGCCTGTATCACGTTCACAATTGGCCGTTCACTTACTCGGCACTTTCTGGCAGTAGCTGAACCAATAATAAAAGTGTAACTGAATACAGGCCCATTTAACTGTGTTAGCGAGCGTCTAATGTACAGCTACTATCTACACGATCTCACATATATTCTACACGTCAATGAAGATGCAAATTGTTCCCGTCTCTAAGTATAATACATGTTATGTATCATTTAAATCGAGCGAGTGGTTTTCGATCAAGAGAGAGATATTTGGGTCAGCGCTCAACATCGAGGTCTTCAGCGCTGGTGAGGGGTGACATGAGGTGAGTATGGAGCAGCGTCGGAATGAAAGGGCGGGGGAAACGGGAGATCCCAGAGAAAACCCGCCGACCAGCGGCATCGTCCGGCACGATTCCCACATGCGAGGACCGACCCCGCCGGGAATCGAACCCGGGTCGTCTTGATGGGAAGGGAATGGTCTGGTGTTCGAGGTAAGGTTATTGGCCAGCTGAGTACTCGCTATAAGAGTAGAGTAGTTGGCACCCCTGCCTAGTTTCTCTGCTTCCTGGCGTCGTTATTTCCAGCGCAGACTTCCGCTTTGACGTCGTCTAACGGGCGGCTAAAAACAGACTAGTAACTGCAGGTATGAAGGAGTTGTGTTGTCTAGAGTCGCTCGTCTGTCGAGGTCTTCGACTGTTCTATGGCAACAAGTACACTCTCACACTGCGTGGGTGGGATCTGTCTTCTAGGCCGTGTTCCAATGTGTCGCTAGGCGGGAGACTTGCTGACAGCGACGAGACGAAGTTATCGCTTCACACTATCATAGTAGGTCAACCAACGAGTGACGTTAGGCCTATACATTGCTTCTTTGTATTCCCATTCCTACTGACAATATTTGAAATGACTGAAAAGGTTCCATCTATGTTCGACAGCTTATATGACAGACTAGATTAGTCATCTCAGCATTCTCAGTATAAACACGAATACGGCCTTAGTAACATATATTCACGAGAACACACAATGACATAGTTGACAACAGAGTATATAGCGGTAGATGGAAACTCTTCGACCAGAGCAGCGTGCCTGCTGCTCTGATCACTTCAACGACTCTACGACACAATGACGTTACGTGTACATGGGAGGTAAACATGTCAGTTGAAGCCAACATGTTTGTTCAAGTCAGTGGGGGAAACCAGTAATGTACTGTACATTCCTAGACGACAGTTGTGTGCCAACAACGTGGACAGCAAACAGTTGGTAGAAGTGGTGAATGTCTCATGAACTACATGTCACACAGCAACTTCTTACAGGTAGTTGTGCCGGGTGAATGTCTCATGAACTACATGTCACGCAGCAACTTCTTACAGGTAGTTGTGCCGGGTGAATGTCTCATGAACTACATGTCACGCAGCAACTTCTTACAGGTAGTTGTGCCGGGTGAATGTCTCATGAACTACATGTCACGCAGCAACTTCTTACAGGTAGTTGTG
>PNEQ01076236.1:0-13155 GCA_003012365.1 Medauroidea extradentata
CTAGGTAGAGGCATATAATAACTAGCCCTGACTATCCAAAGAAAATTAAACTGTCAAATAATATTCATCAACCAAATGCATGAAAAACTGGAATTAAGTCAATCCAAAGAGCTAGACATAGTTAAAATAATTATATACACAGGAAGGTTGAAAACAAAGAAAATAAATATGCTATCTTTCTGTAGCCAAATGCTACAACAGAAGAAACATCGCAGCGAAGTTCGTGATCACGTGCAAAGCCGTAGGAGAATGACTGTGATTGCATGTAACGCTTGCGCACACGGCACAATAAATTCAAAATGGTGCCAAGAAGAGAATTGCTGCCGCTAGCACTATCGATTGTCTCGGACTCTATCGATCACTGTTTTTACGTTGGGAACGTTTAATCTCTCCATGTGCGTTCGTTTATCTTTGTTTTTTTTTTTTGTGCAATTAATGGTTACCTAAAATTTGCGAAACGTTTTTCAAAATGTTTTATTATAAACAGACGGGTTTTAAAATCATTTCCATTTAGTGCAGCATGTTTAGATGGTTATGTAAGGGTAATGTAATTTCACGATTGCACTTGTAAATACGTAATACTGTATTTAAATTTAAAAACCTTTAAAAAATAATGATAGTAATGTTCCTGATTTCCTGTTTGCATTTTTTTTATTTTCCTCAGTAATTTACGTAAGCGTAATAAATAATAACTTGTAGAGTTTTCTTATGTTTTGTCTAGTCAGTCAGCTCAGCACATAAAGTACAACTTTAGATTTCGAGGTTAGGTACAAAAAAAGCCAAGTCCACATGCATTGTTGGTCCGCATGCTTCATTTTTTTCTTCTGGTCCCTTGAAAAACTATCCATAGAGTTTCTACTGTATTACACTACGGACAAACACACCTGACTCAACTCGCTTTCAAGCGAGCGAAGCGAAGCGTAGCTGAAGTAGCAAAAACCTAACTCTGATGCCACCTGTCGGAGGACTTTTGAACTACGTCTGTGGTGGGAGCGTTAGCTGCTGTGTCAACGGCTGTTTTGAATTCAGCGGGCGGTTCTATCACTTTCTGATGGCGCTAATCAAGTAAAATTGCACAGTTAGTAGGTATGTCAATAAGAGCGTTAATAAATATTATAAAGCATAGTGTATACAGAAAGGTTGATTACATCTTATGTTCTTTCACGAATGCTGTTTTCAAATAAGAAAATACACGGAACTACATGAAATGATTCGTTACCAATCATACAAACAATAATGTAACTATTGTTAATGTTGACTAATATGCAGTAACGGCTAGTGATTTTTTTTTTTGAAAGGTTAAATCTTTAGTGCTCACTTTATTCCAAATGACCTATATCTACTAATAGTTACTTTTTAATGACAAAACATAGGGCTGTACTTTTACTTATTCTACTAGGGGAAAATTAAATCCATCAGCATATTTAATTAAATAAAGGCAGATATTGTATTTACTCGTGTATAGTGCAGCTGTTTTATTCCAAAACAACTGATAAAAAATCAGGGGCACGTGCTACACACGGCAAATAGTTAAAAGACTTGGAAAAGAGGCTGGCGAGATTGCTGATTGAGGCGGGGGGAGTTGGGGTTGTAGACGTAGTCGTAAACTGAGGAGTGTCAAAAGTGGGAGGCAGAGAGAGAATGTTTCTCATCGCTCACCCTGTTCTTTACCATTACTCCTGCCCCCCCCCCCCTTTATCACCAAATCATTCTCGCCCTGCTGTAACTATCGCTGCTAAATCTCTACTTTTTTGTTCTTATCCAAGTTTCTGTTCAAAGTGTTAACGTTGTGTTTACACAATATGTGGATTAAAAACTTGTCGGGTGATTGCCAGAAGTTACTAGTGACACTCTTTTCTGCTGTTCTTGTGTTTTACTGGTTGCGTAATTGCTTCAGAGCAGTAATGAGTCACAAGAAGGTTCTTTAAGATCTAGAGCATGAGTATTGGGTAATCCTTCTCGAGTTAGAGCTAATCTTGACCCAGTGAGTGACTACCGAGTAAGCCGACAGGAAAAGCCCTACTAAAGACAGCACAGAGAAGATGAATCTTCACATAAATTAAGGGGAAAGGCATAAGTCACTTGCCGTAGATTATCACAGGTTGGTGTGCAAGTAGGTTTCATTAAAGGAGAAGACAGTGTAAATTAGGTTTCACAAAATGTGTATATTCACAACAGAACACGAGACTTGATACAAGTTATACATCTGAATGAACATATTATACATGATTGGTGGTCAGTGTTTGGGTTTGTCTCAATTTGATACAAATAAAGCTTCACAATGGTTCGACACAAAATACAACAGGGGTTGCGACAAAAGATACAAAGGCTTAATCTACAACGAGATATACAAACTAGACAAGGCGCTGCAGGCCATTTTGACGTGAGATACAAGATGTGGCACTTCGGACCGAGACATACTGAAACAAGAATGAGAACAGAAACCTTGCTAGTGGCAGTGAGTACTTAGCAATCATTTGTTTGACCCCGAGGAGAGTTACAACATCTACATATGTACTGCTGGTGACTCAACTATGCACTGCGGGCCATCTCAAATAACTGACAAAATGCATACTGGTAAGGCTTTATGGTGATCAACTCTTTGATCCAGAAAAAATTGAAATTGTTAATGTAACTTGTGAAATATCTAAGAACTAGTTAAGTGTATCCACACTACGAAGTTTAACTTTGTTACATGGCCACGTCTGGGTTAACTGACTATTTCACACGGGATGTTAGTAGCTAGACCAAGTGGAGGATAGGATGCGTCTCAGGACAAGGTCCTATACCCCTTAGGTCAGGTTTAATTATTATAAAGTGACGCATGCATTGCGGCTGAACAGGGTTGTCTGGTGCCATGGCAGCGATTGTCACCATGGACACACCCCGAAAGAAGAAGGGTCTAGAATGTAGGGCACAGCAAACCAGCACAAAGCGAGGAGGGTGCTGGGAAAATCTGTGTGACAGTCACGGAGGTTAAAACCATTATATACCATTACTGGAGTCAGGGTTGGAGAAAGTAGGGTATGTTAGTTCTCTAAGATTGACTTTGTGGAGTTGGTGAGGGGTGATAATGAGACGTGGCGAGCTGCTGCTGGGCGAGTGTTTAAGAATTTACAGCTTGACGAGACTGACACACGTCACTAGCTATAAACTGTCGATTACAAAGTATGCTGCTCTGTAATTTGATGTGGCAGAAATGAAAGTTAGTAGGTGGCGTGCGGCAGCTATATGAGAAGTTAATTTTGATGTCTCATTGTGATCAGCTGTCTTTCCATGGGGAAAGAAAGGAAGAAGAGAAGGACATTCATCCCCCTCCCCCCAACTCCGGGGTATAGAGAAGGCATGGCAGTGTGGAGGTTGTGGATGCACAGTCCTCAGCTTGTTGCCACCCCCAGCTGCATTCCTGAGGCTTTCTCTGTTGTCATGGCACGTTATCTCAATGGCGAGGGGAGGGGGAGGAAGCAGTATGCACACAGTACAGCAAGAGAAGGGATGTAGTGTTGTGCAGACACGTGCAGGCTGGCTAGCATGCAGCAAGCAACCTTGGCAGGCTAGCATGCAGCAAGCAACCTTGGCAGGCTATTTAGAGATAGTTGCGGACAAGGGAGAGCCAAGCATCCCCCCCTCAGCTCTCAACACCCTCTCCGCCTGCACTAACTAGCCAGTGTGAATGTTATCTTTCATCTCTTTTCATTGTTGTAAGCCACAGTTTCCTTCCCTCCCTCCCTGGCCCATCTTTCGATGCCTCTCTCATGCTTCTCCACCATCTCCTACTATTGCGATTTTTTTACACGCTAGCAAGGTATATACCATATTTAGTCGTGTATAATGCACACTTTTATTCCAAAACAACTGATAAAAATTCAGGGGTGTGCAGTATACACAGAAAATAGAAAAAATCATGTGGGGAAAAGGAAGCGGCGAGAAGTGGGTGGGGGGAGGCGAAGTTGTAGTCTTTAAACTGACGGGTGTCAAGAGTAGGAGCCAGAGAGAATGTTCTCACCACCAGGTTCCACCATCATTACTCCTTTCACTTTTGTTTTCCCTTCCCTCTCCTCTGTCACTGCTGTAACGGTAGCTGCTAAAACACTGTTTTTTTGTTTTTGACGTGGCAGAAAAGTTTGTACTGTAGGTGGCGGGCAGAAGCAATATGAGAAGTTAGATTTGACGTCTCGTGATCTGCTATCTTTCAATTGGGAAAGAAAGGAAGGAATAAGACGACACTTCTTTTTTTTCTTCGGAGAGGGAAGGCAAGGCAAGGCAAGGTAGCGATTGGGGCCGCACAGACTTCTTTTTTTTTTAGCCACCCCCTGCCACATTCCTGAGCATTTCCTTCTCCTCGGCGCTGGCTGGACAGTTTATAAAAGAGGCAAGCTTGCTCTGCTGTCATGGCTCGTTATCTCAATGAGGAAGAGAGAGAGAACATGCTGGAAGCAGCAAACACACAGCACATGAAGGGGAGGGGGGACTGTTGTGTAGGTGTGAACACACATGCACACACACATGCGTGCGCGTGCTTGAGATGGCTGCAGGCAGAAAGCGACCTTGGCAAATTATTTATATAGATACTGTAGCTGCAGTAGCTGCAGACAAGGGTGAGACAAGCCACAACCGCCCCTCCCCTCCCTTCAGGATCTCTTCCATCCTCGCAACCATCACTCTCTAGCGAGAGTCTAGTGTGAGTGAATGTCATTTTTCTTCTCTCTTTTCTTTGTTGCCAGCCAAGGTTCCTTCCTTCCTCCCTCCCTCCTCTCCTGGTACATTCACCATAGCCTCCCTTGCGTTATCGTACTATCTCTTACTCCCAAGATTTTTTTTTACATGCTCGCAAGGCACTTAATTTTTTTTCCCCTTGAGCTTAATGCAAGAATCGTGGTGCGCACTATATGCGAGGGCGCTGTATACAATAGTATGTACGTTACCAAAAGAGTCCGGTTCAAAACAGCTCTATATTAACTCAACATAGCTTACATACCGTATTCGACCATGTACCCGTCACACCCATGTAAGCTGCATGCCCCCTTTTTTCAATAACAAGTTTTGAGGGGGGGATTTAAAAAAAAGAAAAAAGAAAATCTTAACTTTCTAGACTTCAGGTAGTCGCTGGCAAGCAAATTTGAAGCTAAATTTAGCCATAGGTTATGTTAAATGTGTGTCTTAGCAGTAGTGAATCTACAAGATTTATGAGGTTCCGAATGTTGTATCACATGTTACGCATATTTATTACCGCTACTCTGAATGATAACTGCACAAAATAGTTTAATCACGTGGCACTATTATGAATTCACAAACAGTTAGCAACTTGCCAACGAAATGCGAAACGAGTGCAAAAACCAACGAAATGAGCAGTTAGTAATGTAATAGAAACATTACGTCTTACGAGAGTCCACACGAAGCAACGAAAGCACAAGCAAAGTACATGAGTGTGCAACGTGTGATACAACATTAAACATGCAAAGCAAAATAAAATTACCGGCATTATCCGGTCTAAGTAGACTACAATGTTTCATCACGACGAACTGTTGACGTTGCTACGGTA
The DNA here is from genome assembly GCA_003012365.1 of Medauroidea extradentata. NCBI lineage: Eukaryota > Metazoa > Arthropoda > Insecta > Phasmatodea > Phasmatidae > Medauroidea > Medauroidea extradentata. The sequence continues at coordinate 5,543 of PNEQ01076236.1, forward strand.
TTCTTTAACATGTTTTTATTTGGTGCCAATCTGTAAATACACAACGCTGTGATATCGTACTTAAGATGTACTGCACAATTTCCCATTTATTTTGTTTCCTCAATTTTAGCTTCTCACTCGCTGTAAATTAATGCAATCCCCTTTTTGACATTTTGCTTTCTCAAAGAACTACCAAGATACTGTTGTATGTAGTTATTATGAATACACTCGTCTACTACGCACCAAGAACAATGCCACCTAACACGTGACTAGTTATCGATCGCGTCCCCAGCGTTCCTCCGCCTGCATGTCTGTGTGCGTGCGTGCGTGCCTAGCCACCCGCACTGTTGTCAAGTCTCCGCACACGTCAGTTACCTACCCATGTAGCATACGGATTTCAATTAAAAATTGCCCATGTAAGCCGTGCACCACCATTTTTGTAATCCAAATTTTGAGAAAAAGATGTGCGGGGTACATGGGCGAATACGGTAAGTGATTCATTGGCTCGTACACTTGAGCAAATAGCTTTACAATAAATGGCCCTCAAAGAGTTAGAATAACAATTATCTTTGTCATGAAATCTAAACAAACGAGGGACGGTTTCTGCCACGAAAGGAAAATTAGCTCAAAGCTTTGTCTTTAAAAATTCATACATGTCTAGAAATTTGACCATTAACTGCACAATTTAAAAGACAGATTACTTTACTTAGTTACGCATCACCAATTTTACTTTACCAATTACTTCAATTGTCAACATCAAGACTAATACTTACAAAGGGGGCGGGGTCAAAGATAAAACTTGGAGACTGACTGACGCTACAATAAAATTAGCGACTCTGTAAGTGTGACTCCAATCATTGTGACTCTAATTAGCGTGGCTCTAAAAGTGTGATTCTCAGCTCGGAACTACGTTTAACTAACACAAAGTTATCAGATTCATCTAATGCAGCATCGCCTCTACGCCTAGGCATGCAGCCTTATTGTGAAACAGTTTTATCTATGGGACTTAAGCGGTGACCATTTTGTTTTATTTAAGAAATTGCTATTTCACTGTCTAATGCACTACCCATTCTGAGTTTCACGTGCATCCTGTTTGTATATTTTCCGCTATAGCAGCCTGAAAAAGTCGTTTTAAGCCATTTTGACTCCCCCCTTATAAAAGTATTTGTAATACTTATGTATGTTGTCTTGAAAGTGACATTGCTTAGTTTTTTGAAGTGTGTTTTCTTTTCGTAGATAACCGCATGAGTTCACGTGTACTAAGTTTTGTAAAACATTCTTCAGACACACTGCAACGATGTTTAGGTGCAGGTTTTATTATTTAATTAATCAATTAATTATTCTTACACAGTGGTCACGTGAAGCCGCAGGCTACAAAATAGACAGAGCAGGCTGGAGGGTTTTATAGCCCTTTAACATCTCAAGTCTTTGGAGCCAGTGAGGGTGATAATGACAACATAACATCCATGCCCGAACCGGGGAACCCTTGCACCGCAGACCGGCACCGTAGAATCTATGGGCCGGGTCGAACTGTACGTATCTAAATGTCATGCCAACAATACTAAACACATGTAGCATTACCAGACAAAAGCAACAAACAAATGCAAAGCAAGCTAAGTGTTCACAGCTACTGCCGGCCTCGCAGCAGTCACATATTGCACATAGATACCCAAGATTTTCAATCGCTAATTAGCTGTCTGTCGTGGAAACATAATATAATTTTAAAGTTACTATCAATTTAATAATCAGTCGCATATTTTCTCAACACATCAATGAATATGATTCCATTGCCCACATTTTTGTACCTATTTTTTTTCCCTGGGGGAAGGGCCGTACTTTGTTTTCGAGTATTTTTCCCGGGAGACGTCTGTCTGTTATAATATATGTTTGATTTAAAAGTCCTTTTATTATGTGATAGAGATAACTTAACATTATTTAAGGCATGTAACAGCAATTTTTGATGTGTACATTTCTCAAAATATCTGTTACGACGACCCCATCCTTGGAAACCATGAGTAATCATAATAGCAAGAGTCGACTGTAGTTTCTAAACTAAATGATAAAAATGTATGTTGCAACTTTAGATGGGACAAAAAAAAATACTGGTGTTGAAGTGAAAGTATTGTTTCTTGAAGGCTTTATACTGAGAGACCACTGTAAAGGTAAGTACAATAAAATCTCCTTATGACAACCTTTATTACAACCCTTTTTTGAGGAACCGTGAAAAGTCAAGGTCGAAAAAGTCGAAATGGTAAGGAAAATCTGCTGCAAAATATATGTTTCAAATGTTCATCCATGTTGCAATTTTCATGGTGTGTGCTGTACTGTAAGAAACGCACTGCTCAAAATATAACAACCTTCCTGTCGGAGTCCTTCCCCCTCGCCCCTCATTGCGTCACGGCATAAAGTCCAGCATGGCACTCACTCCGTAAAAGAAGGGGAAAAAAACAAACCTGCGTTATCTTTTTTTCTCTTATCTTCATATCAGGTTGTGCACATTAGGATTGAACTCAGAGTACCTGTTTGACCTTGACAACTTTTGCTGTGTTATTAAGAGCGCGTGGTGCATAATTCAACGTTAAAAGCATTAATCTATAACTGTAGGTTTCTTGAGGCCAATTTGCGAAAATTAAATAGTTTTAGCCAATGTTTTAAAGAAAATTGTTTCTAGTGTTACGAACTTCTGAGGCACAATCTCTGACGCCGGAACCTTGTTCAATTAACTGCGGCGCAAGAGATCGTGCGTACCAAATTAGTTATTTTGGATGTATATTTACTCATAACGTTGGCAAATACCATTATCTAGGATTGACATTGATTATTTATTCATATTGGCTTTGAAAATAGCGTAGGAATCGATAGATGTTTTTGGCGTTTATTTATCTACCACACACTCTTAATCACTAGCATGTGCGGTGTGTGATTGTGCAAATCACTGCATTGTAAAATTTGCCTATGATTCAGATGTAATGAGTTCCATCGCCATATGCAGCATGCAGACTGATAAGATTTTTATTTATACTCCAACAGGGGAGCGATAAGAGCGACAGCAACCAGTAGACTGAGAACACGTAAATGTACAACACACATTGGCAGCTGAAAAGTGAAATTAAAATTAATTTTATATGCAGCCATGTCTATAATAAAAATAGGTGAAAGTAAACTGGCAACAGTACATGTAGAGCCAGAAGCAGTAAAGTGGCGACTGCGTGGGTGCATGCTCTTTATGACAGGTGGCCATTTGACCTTGACATGTAGCCTCCCCACCCCCTTCACCAGCTGGCACTGGCAGTCAGAGCAAACTAACAGTGACGATGGCAGTAAATAACAAAGGAGGGTTGGTGTGAAGAGGAACACTGGCGTAGTGGTTTGTGTTAGGCAGAGAGCCGGGTAGCACTAATATGCATGATATGTACAGTACTTCAATAAATACTGTTACTATTCCAGATATACTGTGACACACTAGGATACCAAATACAGTATTGCATTTAAAACCCAAAAAACCACAGAATACTTGCAAATAAACAATGTACAGTACATTTGTGCTCTGCAGCATGTCTTTATACGCTACTCACGCGTAATTAATTTCCGTTGTGCAAGTTGCATCACTAAGTTAAATACAAATAAAATGCAATAACCCAACAAATGTTCACTATCTGTAAGCACAGAAACAAGGATTTTATGATTTTAAAGTCTGTGATAGACTTGTTTCAGTGAGTTTGTTTTTTCCTCTTTTTTTTTTCTTCGCAACTTATGCAACATCAACTTATCTGATCGAAGCGTTTCATCTTGTTGCTCTAAGTACAGAAGCAGGTTAACTGCTGATTATATACTTGCCAACTTTTATGGTTTTCCCATGAAATGTATGGAAATGCACTATGTTTTACGGCGACGTGGAATATTTTACTGATTTTAGATAGTTCCAGTTAAAATTGTTCTTGTATCTTATGGGCACGGTCTACAGCAATTTTCATGGCCATGTTTTTATTTTTATATTTGTACCAGATTTTTTTGTTTTAGACACAAAATGTGACTAAATGTTGCTCGTAAAAAAATCTTTTCTCTCATATTTTTTGCGTATTGGCTAATTAAAGCCAAAGTTTACATGTTTCTGATTTAAGGACAACACTAAAACCAACTCACTTACCAAACTGAAAAAATTCACAGTGAATAATGTTGTAGTCTAAAAGTTCAGCTATGTTAAACCACAAAATAAAATATTTTTGTATTTAAAAAAAAGTATTAAATTTTTTAAATTCTAATTTTTAATATTCAGCATTTTTATTTTAATACAAAAAGTTATTTGTTTTTGTGTACGTGAAATTGTAGCCTGTGACGTCTTTATCCGCTGCTAAATTTTTCAGTTTGGTACGTTAGTTGGTTTTAGTGTGGTCTTTAAAATGGAAAAATGCAAATTTTTACTTTAAGGGCGTGGTTCATCTCAGTTTTCAATGTCTTTTTTTATTTTTATATTTGTACTGGATATTTTTTTTCTTATTTTAGACATAAATTGTGACAAAATCTCCCTCTTTGGAAATTGTTGTATCTCATAGTTTTCGTGTAATGAGTCGTACACGTCAAAATTTGCACTTAACTGTTTTATGTACACCACTAAAACCGACTGACTTACCAAACCAAAAAAAATTCACAGTGTATAACAATGTTGTAGGCTATGAAATGACACACATAAAAGCAAACAAAAAAAAAAATTTTTTTTTTAATTTAATAAAAAATGCTGAATTTTGAAATGAAAATTTAAAAATTTAAAAACTTTTGTAAAAATACAAAAATGTATTTATATATGTCAAACCATAGACTACATTATTATATACTGTGAAATTTTTCGGTTTGGTATGTTCGTTGGTTTTATTGGCGTACATAAAACCGTAAAGTGCAAATTTTGACGTTTACGACTCATTACGCGAAAACTATGAGAGATACAACAATTTTTAAGAGGAAGGTTGAGTCACAATTATTGTCTAAAATAAGAAAAAAAATATCTGGACAAATAGGTATAAAAATATAAAAAGACATTGAAAACTGAGGTGAACCGTGCCCTTAACAAGCTATTAAGCAAAAACTTTGAGAGAGAGAAAATTCTCATAAGAGCAACATTGTCACATTTTGTGTATGAAAAGAGATTTTAAAAAAATATTAAAAATAAAAATGTTATCACTGTGATGAAAATTGCTGTAGACAGTGCCCTTAAGTTATCGGTAAACTCCAAGGCTGAGTCTATGAACATTTGGCTTTGTTGTGTTGTTGATGTAGTAGAAAAATAGCTGTTGTGTGTATTGAGAGAGTTTTGATTGGATTACAACATCCAATAAAATTATTTTTTGCAGTGGGAACCAATGCATCTGTACATAGTTTGCAGGACTGTAGCCAACAATGTCGTAAAATGGTGGGTGGTTGTGTTGCTTTTTGGTATGTGCGTACTTAACTTGGTGAAAATATGCTGTTTTGTTTTTGTGTGTGTCGTATAGTATTTATTAATACTGTGTGGTGTTTTGCGTGATGTAGCCATGACTTGTGCAATGAAAAAGCAGTAGTTGCAATATTTTCATGAAGAATTCATTCTTACATTATCAAATCTGAAAGGGTGAAACGTTAGCCTTTTGCAATGTTTGTAGACACGATTTAAACATATTGCATGGAGGTAAAAAGACAAATTCAAATCATATGAAGTCAGTAAACATGTTAGTAATGTAAAAAGTATTGAGGACAACAGTGAAATAAGTTTTTTTTTTAATGGGAGGGGGGGGGGGAGTGGGGTAGATGATAGTGCCAAAGTGTTTGTCCACTGCTTTTTGTTAGAGCACAATTTACCGCTGAATGCATCCGACTATGCGGGTCGGACAACTGTTTCCTAAAATGTTTCTGGACTAGGGAATTGTAAACAAAATATGAGTGCTGGAGAATTAAGACAACTGTGATTGTGGAAGCAATGGCTCAAGGTACACTCGGCCCACGAAAAATGTTGCCTCTGTACGGGCCAGAAATTTGTCTTAAGTCCCACTTCGGGTATCTTCAGCAGCATACAGAGGCACACATCGAAATCGCAACAACCCAACGATCTCCTCACGACACTCTCGTACCGATCTTGAGATGCAGGTTCGAATCCCGTTGATGGAATATAATTCCCCCCCCCCCCCACACACACACACACACACACACAGAAATAATGTATGTGGTATTAAGAATGAAAATGTTCAAAATGAAATAAGTATTTATCATGTGTTTCATTCATAATTATCAAAAACCCAAAATATAAAGTCAAGCTTATTCCTACTGTTACGTTAATAAAAGCCGAAGATAATCGTCGTAAGTTTGTGAATATAAGATATCCGTGTGGTATTCAGGTCAGACCAAATTATTAACAGAATACAGTGAAACCCTCTTAAGAAGTTCCCGCTTAAGAAGTTTTCCCGCTTAAGAAGTTTTCCCCCTTAATAAGTTTGAATTATTTTTAAAACGCCTATCTATACATTAGTAATTTGACCCTTTTAAGAAGTTCTCCCAGCTAAGAAGTTTAAATTTTTCAGTCCTTCCAGAAACTTCTTAACAGGGTTTTGCTGTATTTGTTTAAAACAAAGAAACAAAAGCGCTGTAACTTTAAACCGTCAAAGTATTTTTTAATTGTAAGTTATTTATTGTCATAAGAACATTACAAATTATGGATTGTTCACACTGGCATTTCAATCGTTTAACAATACAAGAAAACGAATGTCACCTGGGTCGTTTGTCTTTTACAATGTAATATTATGAAGCACAATGAATTTAAGATTCCAGGTAAAGTAACTTTTTTCCATTAAATACTTACACCAAGCTTATAACGTACTATATGACATTACAATCGTCATAATAAGTAAACAATAAATTACTGATCATGTTAAGCGGTTTGTTGTAGACTGTGAATTGTGAGCTGTTTAATATATATTTATTTTTCCAAAAAAAAAATGTGCATTTTGCATAATTTACTACAACGTGTTGCATTCATGCCCAAAAATCAATTATCGGTGCTGATGATTTAAGAATACTCTAATTACCTTTGTTATATTTTTATGTAATGTTCAAATATCCTTATTTGCATCATAGTAGTCTGAATCAAATGCACATGATTATTCATAATTTATAACATTATTCAAGATTAACACTACAGAGTACGTGTTAGCTTTAAGTGGAATGATGAGGAGATTATTTTTGTAAATTGGAATTAGAAAATTTAAATAAAAACGTTAAGGGTAGATATTTGGAATGTCAATTTTAATAACTTAGACAAATGAATTAAACATTATGTTACATCAGTAACCTTCAAGGTTGGGTGTTTCTTTTATTAAGACTTTATCATTTAAATCAACTATTTAAATGACCAGCAATGCTCAACCGTAAACCCCCTTGGCACGCAAAGAAGTTATGTTCATTCACGACAAATTACGTTGACACTCTCTCTCGAGCGGGATGAGATCAATTTAATTTAGATGTTATATGAGATGTTAGGGTGGGCGCCAGCAATACTCCCCAGTATTACACTTCGAGACTCTTACACTCAGGGGGTGGTCTGTCCAGGTACTGTTAATGATCCCACTCGGCGGTGTTACTGATTGTTTTATACTGATAGGTACATGAGCACT
>PNEQ01076238.1:0-13229 GCA_003012365.1 Medauroidea extradentata
ATCGAATTAGTGCAATTTACATGTAGTCTTTAAAAGGGGTAAAATTGCAGTTCGCTTTCCACTTAGGTTCCTCTACAATATCACCTGACATATCGTCGGTATACTGCCATAAGTGACTAAGTCATAAACGCTATTTCGTTTAAAAACAGTATTAAATTGTAGATATTAACAAAAATGTGGTATGTTACTATACTGTGACACAACAGTACGAAACGACGAATAGACTTTTAGACTTTAAACTTGGGCAATTGTTCGTGAACAACATAAATACATATTCCTAGCATTTTTATAATTTTATCTCATTTTGACTTTGTCACTTTTGGCAGTAAACCGACGATATATCGTCTCACTAATCTCAAGTTTGGGTCACCAAATACGTTTCCGCGAAACCTTTACCCTCTGAAACTTTGTGATGTCAATAAAGTTAAAGGGAATATTTTGAAAATATATAATTGAGGGCACCGTCACCAATGGTTGTGCATAGGGTAAACAGATGTTTCTCATTCGATTAACCTCTTACCTTAGGTGTCGGTAATTACCCCACAACGTCAAATAGGCAGTTTTATAAATAAGCCCCAGGCGAAGTCGCTGTTAGTGGCAGGGACAAACTTAAGACTGCTTTTCGCGTGGACAGCTATAGCTACTTATCCTGCTGCAGAATTAGTTCAACTAGCCGCTTGGACATTCTAACACTTGATGACTGAAGTACCAATATTGTGTACAAAGAGGTTTTTAAATTAAAGTAAATATTATTAGTTACGAATAATCCTCCGAGCAAAGCCGCGGGGGACTGCTAGTGTAACATATTTTGAGAAGTGCTAAAAAAATGAAATATCATTTGCGTAGGTGCGTTTTATAATGTTATCACTCGAACAAACATCAAAGAAAGGGACCAGTCATGGCTTATAATTAGGAATTATCCTGCATTCACCTCGTAGAGTTTTTTCTGTAAATGCTGGTAATCCCAAGTCGTAATTGCCCACCCGGGAATCAAACTCTCTTGTTCGCGAATACAAGACTAGTGTCAGACTATTGCACAACCTATATATGTACACTGCGTGAAGCACAAAGTAACTTTACACTTGCAAAAGTTCATAAAAACTAATTGGTACAATATAACAGCTTAAATCGTTATCCTGTGAAGAGAGTACCTCTGGAAGTTTTTTCCGTAACAGATTGCAGGACTCGCTATTTGCTCCTAGAGTCACCCAACAGATGTCGAGGCGATATTCGTACTTTTCCCCTTGAGCAACATGCCAGTAGTGATGGACTCTCCCGCAGCTACGATTCGCTGCATTAGCTGAGGCAAGGATTGCGGCAGGAAAGGAACAAACACTTTGTCTTTCACATATAAAAATATCATGTAAACATACGTGTCGAAGGAGAAGATTTGCAGCCCCTTCTTTTTCACGGAAAAATCCATCACAGCCTTTTGCTACCTCGGCATGTTTTCTTTATTGCTTCTTCCTCAGTTTTAAGAAGACTCCAACAACTTCTTCCGACCTCACTTCCCCTTGGTTGTACGGGAACATACACACATCTGCCTGCATGACGGCTCGGACGTGTAGATGTTGATGATTACGTGTAGTGCATATGGTCAAAACGATCATAAAACATAGCACCTTGTGGTTTTTTTATACGTGAAAGACAATGCTGTGAGAGGCCTCTTGTCAGCACAGTCGCATGTTCCTCAAGATTACCCGGCTCTGTTGCAGTTCTATAAGTGCTTCCTGTTCACATGCACGTGGGTTTCTCTAATACTGTCATTTTCTCTAATGTAAAGTCATTCACAAGATACAGTGAATTGCTTATTCAACAACTACAATGCGTATGTGTGCACATACATTACCTACCCCCTTTCCTAGATACAATTTTCAACTTCAGTTCTCACTGCAATTATGAAATGCCCTTACCCCTAGCGCATTAACGAAGATGTGACGTGTCAAGCATATTATATTTTAAAGAAAACTGTTGAATTTATTCCCAGTATATATATATATACATATATATATATATGTGTGTGTGTGTGAGAATAAAAATAAAATTTACATTGAACTATGTTTGTATTGTTCTTGAAATGGAACTCCTTTTAGGAATATGGTTTAGGGTCCATCAAAGTTGTTAAGGTTAGGTTTTTTTTTTTTTTTTCAAACTGCTGGATATCCAAAAATACCAACTTGATACGTGAAATGTTAATATCAGCAATCGTTTGACTTTACGGTACAGTGTTCAATATACAAATACAAGTACAAATTAAGGTAATTGATGTAAGTCTCTACAAACACTACTACAGTAACACTGCACATAAATACGGTATTATTATAACCGCGACACATTTTACAGTGCTTCATAGGATTAAATGAGGTTCTGCGACGGCGTGGTGGTCATACCACCAAGGCGATATGGGTTCTATCCCTGGCGTGGCAGGTCCCCTGATATTCTCATGTAGGAATCATACCAGACGAAGTCTCTAGCTGACGGGTTTCCTCAACGATCTCATGTTTCCACGCCCTTCCCATTCCGGTGCGTCTCCATTGTAGAGCGTTATTTTATGCTAGCCTTCGAAATTCACAAATTGCCTATGGGCACCAAGTAATAAAATCTGCATTCGAGGTGCTATGCCTTGGCCCAACGGTATCCTCCTCATACATTTGTTTATTTATTTTGAGGGTATTAAATTCTTGGGTTGAGGAATCCTCTTAATTGACCGTTACATATTCCTTGAGTGGGTTGATGGCGTGTCTTAACGATATAAGAGCGGACTATTGCACCTGCATTGTGCAATGTTGTACAACCATGACGAAGCACCAGAGTTCTTCATTCCCAATGTCAGAACAATATAGCTTTGGTATTAGTTTGGAAGAGAATATATTTTCACCGATATCACCGAACATTATCTTAATTGTGTGATTTGGGTGCTTAGAAATGCTAGTAACATTGAAAATTATTGAAACCCCTAACTATGATAACTTAAGACATGCCAAGCTGTACAAGCAGATCTATGAGTACTGGAGCATGTTGATCACACTCTCCAACATATCCTGCATGTGTACGCAGGAACGGGTGCATCAATCTGTGATAATATTTTGTAGTTATGACCTTGGTCAGTAAATATGAAAACTTTTTTCGCAATAAAATTATTTAGACTTACTATATTTTATGCAGTAAAACTTCTTCATTAACAATAATCCTCACGCAACAAGCAATAAGACCTTTGTGTACAAAGCACTTGTCATAGTCTCATTTCTTAACACAGTCACTAACAAATTTTCAATTGGCATTTTTACGTACAAATATCAACATAAACGTACTAATATACGTAACATAGTTACCAAAGTGGTTTCGACAAGCCAGTTTGATTCATTTTCACGTGTTGTTCACATAATCACAACAAAATATTAAACTAAGCATAACATATTGATTGTTAAGGCAAAATTTGATTATTCCTATATGTATGTATATGTATGTGTGTGTATATATATATATATACACATGGTGTCCCTGAATAACCCTCACAACTATCTGTCGCGTTAAAGAGAATGCTGAGACGAGTAACATGATATAGGACACTTAGGGTCGATGGGACTGGGAAACGTATGAAAATTGATGCACAAAATGTGGTCTGTACTGAAGTTAGCAATCGGAGCTGTAGCAGCGAGTGGCGAAGTTCACCTAAAATTCTCCATTCACCGACTACTCCCTTGTTTTCGTGTAATAGCATTCAAGCTGCAGTAGTAAACGTCACTTGTCTGGCAACGTTAGTTCGTCGGTGTCTTCGCAGTGCTTGTGCAACTAAACGAAATGAACTACACTTTCAATGAATTGGCAGACATGCATCTTTGCTAAGGTGCAGCAAACTCAAACGGACGCGCGGCTAGGCGGCTTTATGCAGAGCGCTTTTTTACGTCGCAATTTACCGAGCCATGTTTTATTTGCAACAGTGGACCATCGCATCCGTGAGACAGGGGTGGTAAAGGTAAGAAAACATTATGTAATAATGTACTTTCTCGTCCAGATATCCTGGTTTTCCATACATTCCTGGGATCATTCCAGACAAATAATGGGTCGTATCTTGTGAACGCCATTGTCAATTTCTCTCTCAGTTTCTATCGATTGCGGAAATGCATGTCCGTGGCCTTAAATAACCACGCAAAGCCCCAATTAAAACGTAAGTAACGTACAACGTAGGTAATACTAAGTACTTTAATACTTTGTTACAGGAAGTGCGTCGCGAAGGGGGTGGACGACACCGCAACGTGCGACAACAGCGGTTTGAAGAGGAAAAGTTAGCGAGAGTTGCAGTGAATCCATGTACGAACACGCGCCGTGTTGCTGGTCAACTCGGTGTGTCGCGCATGTCTGTTTGGCGGGTGTGGCACGAGCATGGTCTTTACCCATATCACAAGCAAAATGTCCAGAAGTTGAACCCACGAGATTGCGAACCACGAGTCCAATACTGCCAGTGGTACCTTGAAAAATGCCAACAAGAACCCAATTTCCCATCTTTAGTCATGTACTGCGACGAAGCAACATTCACTGCGGACGGTGTTTTTAACACAAAAAATAACGTTAGTTGGGCAAATGCTAACTTACATGCTATCTACGAACACGGTCGTCAATGTGTGGGCTGGTATTTTGAACAGTTACGTGATTGGGCCGTACATCTTGCCGCATCATTAAACCAAAACAATTACAATGTATTTTTGCGAGAAGTGTTACCCGTTCTTCTTGAAGATGTTCCATTACAAGCCCGATTGAAAATGTGGTTGCAACATGATGGCGCACCTGCACATTACGGTCTGCGAGTTCGTATTCATTTAAATGAACAATACCTTCAGCGGTGGATAGGGCGTGGTGGACCCGCTGTTTGGCCGGCGCGATAACCAGATTTCAACGTGTTAGACTTTTTCTTCTGGGGTTGCATGAAAGATCTCATTTATCGTACACACGCGGAGTCGGAAATGGATTTGATCGGTAGAATAACTGTAGCTGCTCAAGAAATACAAACATATCCAGCCATTTTCGTACGGCTTCGTGATGGACTTGCAAGACGTTGTAATCTGTGCATTCAAGTAAATGGTTAAAACTTTGAACATTTGTTGTAAATAACATTAATTTATGTAGTGTTTTTATGAATGTACTGTTGCCCAGGGCACACTACTGAAATGTATTAATATTAATTTAACTCGGTATTTGTCTTTTCTTTTATTACGTAATACGTAAAATTCTGTCTGTATCTCACAGTAGCTACGTCATTCTGATTTACACGCAAAAATATTATTTACAAGACCAGAATATAAAGTGCTGAGAAATGTGGTCGATTCTCTACAATTTTTACTTTACTAAGACGCAGTTCGTATGGGTTAATCAGCAGCATCGTCCTACATGATGAACCAGAAATTGAACCTGACGCTATGTGGGAGCAAACAACTGATTCAAAACAATGGCCCCATTGAACTGTCAAACCTGGCTACATGAAGCGCTGGTAGACTTCGCAAAGTGTGCGTTGTTGCTACGTCAGAACAGACTGCGTGTCTCAGCACAGATTACAATCTTGTATGTCACTTTTAAGGCATTTGTCAGCCTCTGTGACCCTAAGTGATCTATTTCATTTAACTCGTCTAAGTATTCTCTACAACGCGACAGAGGGCTGTAAACGTTATTAAGGGACATGCTGTATATTCTTCAGGTGTACAACAATTATTAAATATAACAGTACTTTTTTTAGTTTTCTTAGAAGTGTACACAATTTGTTTCACTTCATTTATATTCTGGTTTACGTTGCCAGTCCTGACGGAATGGAATTAATATGACGTTTTCATAAGAAGCACTCAGAACAAGCAATGAAAGAAGTTTGCGGGATTTCAGACTCATTGTCTGCAGGAAATAGGCTTGTGGGTTTCAGTTGTTTTTTTTTCTTGCTTTCTTTATATCTGGGAGGAAAGTGTTTCATCCTGATTGTCTCTAACTGCTGGATTGACTCCTATGAGCAGTCTTAAGTTGTTGACAAACCAGATATTTCATTTATCGGAAGTGGTGTAAGATGTTAGCCGGTAAGATACTTCCAGTGAAATTATTAGCTGAGCGGTTGAACGTTTATGAATCCCACAAGCTAAGGAGTAAAGTGCTAAAGGTACTCACGTGATAGAGCGACACTGCTGCGCCGTCTCGTCAGAGCCGTCGTTACAGTCTTTGGTTCCGTCGCACATCGAGAACGAGTCGACACACTGGCTGGACGCGCAGCGGAACTGTCCGTTCCTGCAACACAACACTTTGCAGAAGAGATACATTCGCTGTCGTCCTCCATTCATCTTGTAGCACCGACATGATGCTGTTGTTGTCTGACTACTCATCTACCTCCGCGGTAAGTGATGAAGCCAGAAAATATTTGTAGGATACAAGCTGCTCCCGTCCTCCCGAATGTTATTAAAACTAATAAATCTAAATACATTTTCTTACCATTGTGTTCGGCCGTACTAAGAGTACTTCTGTAGTTACCATACATCATACAATGCTCAGTTGTGGGTATTATAGGCAATAAAGGAAACTTTACATTTTTCAATTACTTACTCCATAGCAAAACGTTTTTTATGGGGACAAAATGTTTTGGCAACATGAACCTCACTATTTTTCTGTAGTGGTAACATTTCTTTAATGTCACAGCAAAACTTTACTGGCAGCAGCGAACATGTTTTTGGTTAGAAGGAAACAAAAATTGGCTAGATCCATAATGACAAAACAATTTTAGTGACCTCGAAGGCCTTTTTTTTTCCAGTGACAGAAGTAAAATCTGTCTACGTCACTGACCACGGCAGCCAGGGATCGACTACCGCACTTATTTTTTCATTGTGCACTGAAAAAAGAGCATAGTTCCAGGTACCATACTTGTGTTAAAAAAGTGACAACAAAACAGTTTGGTTGTTGGTACTACTCTGGACAGTTCCTTCAACAATTTGTTCTGTAGAAGTAACCATCTGGTGTGTCAAAGCAACAAGGCTCTTTGCTTCTCCTACAAAAAGGATTGTTGAAGGAACTGTCCAGAGTAGTACCAACAACCAAACTGTTTTGTTGTCCCTATTTTAACACAAGTATGGTACCTGCAACTATACTCTTCTTTCAGCGTGGGGAATGTGGCGAATGCTACCAATCGTCAACGAATTTTTAGAGAGCTTCCTTTTCCTTGCTCCTGCATTCTGTTGCTGCTGTTTCCTAAGCTCAATGCTTGTAGTTTTTTATGTACAAAATTAACCCTGAGGATTACAACACAGAAAATACACTTATAAATTAATACACTATGTTTTCTCCAGCATGTCATCAGGTCAGTTATAATAACTTGAAAAAGTACGGACGAAGAAGTGCTTGGTTTTTCTACACATCCGTACCTTTTACAACAAAAAATATAAGCACAACTAGGCCAAATTATTGTTAATGTTGGAGAAAGTGCTCTGTAGTTTCAAAGTCTGCTTTTATATAAACAATGTTCTAGTTTATAGTGAAATTTCTTTTCTTTTAACAGTTCTGATGACATAAATGTTTATATTGGACCTCTGAAATTAAAATACCATTATTTATTTTACTGCGTTTCACATTGGTATGCAAACTGTCCACTTCAAATAACCATTCTCGAGCCAGCTTTCAGAGAAAATATTGACCCAAGTCTGAGTGCTTGTGCATGAAAATTGTACAATAAACTGTCACATCACACTGTCAAATAAATACTGCCACAAGCCAAAAGTTATTTGTATGGAGAACAGTTTTCTAGTTTGGACACATTATTTCAGCGTCCAGTTTTGAATGCTTTCTTTGATGTCAAATACCTGAACTCCAAATAATGTATTTCACTAGGTAAGCTTAAAGATCAATAAGGCTACTTTCGAAAACGTTGCTATATTACTACACCACAGAGATCATATTTGTACTTGCATATACAAATTTTGTATTAATTTCACTTAATTTTGAATGTAGAGTTTAAATGTAATTGCATTAAAAACTTAAACGATGCGTTTACCAACGATGGCCGTAACTCGATTTCCAATTTTTGAGTTACGGCCATATTATATTGACGGTGCGACTTGTCTAACAAATGAGCATAATGCTAGAGAAGCAAGTAGGCTGAGGTGTAGCACAACTTACTTGCATGTTGTCGCGCTGCTCGGTGGAGTCAGTGGGTTCGGCAAGGGTGTCTTGCAGCCATTGACCCTCTCGTCTGAGAGGTCCACACAGTCGAACTTGCCGTCACATCTCGCATCGCCGTCCACACATCCTCCATAGTCGCATCGGAAGGCGTAAGACGGGCAGCTGTGGGCACACACCACCTTCATCCTTGCTCTCTATCACTTAGCACCCGAGATAATGTACGTCACGTCGTCAGTCAATTTGCAATCTTAGCTTCCATAAGGTAGCACTGTTGCTCCATACTACTGACAGGCCAGGCTGTCAGGCACTATTCTCTCTCTCTTAATACCCTGTGGTTAAAGCGATAATCGTATTCCACCTCCTTCAGCAGGAATCAACATTTTATCAGATTCTAAGACATTTTCTTGTGACGTTCACAAAGTATTGTTACATTTAACAAAGCATTATATTCATTTACGGTCAAAAATACAAATTGCTGTGATATTAACTACGCAACCCGGAATTTTAAGCCTTTTTGATATGGTTTATACCGACTTAACAGAAAGTGAAAGTTTCACGCATAGTAAGTACATTATGACTTATGGTTGTGCCAAATGCTAAGCATTGCCGAATACTTAATTGCTTGGACGCAAATTACACTTTTTTGTACTCCAAGCAATCACTAGGCTCTTAGTGTGATAAAACATCATGCATGTCTCACTCATAATGAGAGAAAACATCTTGTATAGATCAAAATAGTCAGTGCGTGCAGAGATGAGTATCTGTCAACAATATATAGGGCTCGTTCGATTTTAGCCCTGATGAAACATGAATTTTCTTAGGAACATACTTTCCAGGCGGTACTTTCTCTACTACTTCGGTTTGTTAAACATATTCTACTTCAGATACACACAGTCTGCTGATGATAGTTCATAGGAACGTTGCTGATCCTATATTATTTAATACTTAAAGTTACTAAACTTTAACTATTTATATCTGCTTCTTTGGCTTCAACATATTTTGCTAAGAGCATACAACCCAATATTTCAGTTTTCTACATAATCGACATATTCTTCTAAACAGCAATTTGTTACAGATGCTTACACACAATGAAGATTTCGATTTTCCTCTGCATTATGCGTTACTTTATACAGCTTTTGTGCATACTTATTTGCAACAGCTGAACTGGATATGCTATATTAGATAAGTGCACTAAATGCAGTGCTGTAGTGCCATAATTGATTCAGGGTATACTCACGAGCAAGGTACGGCCGTTTCCTGGTACCAGGTCGCCAACAGAAGGAAAGCAGAATGTATACCGTACTGAGCTGAATCAATGAGAGGGTATACGGCGTATATCCGCGTATACCCCCGACTACAGCACTGATATAGTGTGCGGACTTCTTTCATTTGCGCTTTAATCAATATATAATACATGAATTAAAGCTCAAATCTTTTGTTGAATTTTGCAGGAATTCGAAAATCGGCAAAGGAAAATAAAAAAAGAGTGATAGCCTACAAAATTGTTTTTACTAGCAACTACTTTGCCAGAGTGATGCATTCATTTACCATAATTTCTGGCATTAAAATTGATATAATTATAATGTATTCTTTCCTTAATATCATCGCGCTGTCTTCTGTTTCGTCAACGCCTTCTAGCTCACATTGCCTTCGGTCACGTGCTTTAGGAGAAACAACGTGTTGTGTGCGACTGTTATAAATATTTGCCATTTATTCCCAAACACTTTGTATAGACTAATGTCTACACATATGTTGATGCTGATACTAAAAGAGGCTCAGTTTAGTTTGTAGCCAAGTGAAGTTAAAACCGTTGTACATGTCTAATATTTTCATGACATAATTTCAATAGTGTCTTGTTAAACAACCCCTTTTCTTAAGAAACTTGGTACTAGGTAAATTATTTATAAAAGACCAAAGAATATCTTACTTACTAAACGGAATTTGGAAAATCAAACCATTTAGTAAAACACAAGTGAGGGTACTTAAGTCCACTAAAGTATCTGCCTTTGTTCAAGAGGAGAGCTGTGTCGATGTGCGGTGCAAGATTATGGTGCCAGAGAAGAATGAGAAGTTAGAAGTACCGTATGTTGATGCCAGTGCAGGTGTCTCTGGTCTCGTCGCTGATGTCCTTGCAGTCAGCTTTGCCGTCACACACCGCCGTGAAGTCAATACACTGTCCTGACTTGCACACGAAGCTATCGGTGCTGCAACATGAACGACATTGACGGACGGTGTGTATTGTTGTTGTATCAGGTCAGCAGTCATATACCAGGAGGTACCTTACTCACGTGCAAGTCTGTCTCTTCAGCCTGGAGGGAAGACCCGTGTAGTTCTCTGCTGCTGTCAAGTCGACGGCAAGATGTGCGCTCGCCGCACTCATCCATACTGCAACAACGGCAACCTTCTAGTTTACCAGCCATGAAAGTAAATACTTTATGATACAATTCACATGTGCCCGAAATACAGGATGATTCACGATTTACGACCTTCCTACGTTATTTGGGACCGAGCAAGGTGACGCAGCGGCAACGCGTTGGACTTGCATTCGGGAGGACTCGGCTCCGTTCATCCTGAACTCGGTTTTCCATGGTTTTCCAAAATCGCTCCAGTCGAATGCTCGGAAAGTTCATACGAAGGCTATGTCCGACTCCTCTCCCAGCTCCTGCCATTGTACTATGTTGTGTGTCACCATTACTAATGACCTCGCTGAAGGCGAGACGTACAGCCCACTTACTTTATCTTACATTATTTGGAGGAAAATAACGCACTGTTCATGTGGGTCCCAATGCCTGGATTTTCAAAGTATTACGAAACATTTACATAATGACGAATAAATTGCAGAAGGAAATCAATGATATTTTGTCAGACTGTGTTGTTTATATTCGTGCATCACCAGTCGCAGATAAACTACACAAGTCAAGCGTCTCGGCAATTGTGCAGATTATTCAAGCCATCCCGTGAAGAATGTGTACCGTTGGTAGACTAGACATATCAGTACAATCGAAGATTTTAATTTGGCATGTAATTGACATCTATTTCTCCAACTGAGATAACGAATAATCCCTTAGTGTGGTGGTAACTCCTCACGGATCATCTTGTATGACCACTAAATTATTAAATGTACCGTATACTAGTATAATTTGTACTAGTACCCCATTTAAAATATTTGTTCTGTAGATGGAGCTAAGACTTTTTTCTTTCAATATAAAAGATGATTACTTATACGTATACCATGTATATATTGTAGTTAGAGTCAAGATAGTATCGACAATGGAACTGGATTGTTGCGTTTTTTTAAACTAAATGTCTCCTGTGGTTTCCTATGTGAAAATAATGGAAGCTTTATTTCATGTACAAATGTTTGTGCAGAGACATCGCTATCGGGAGGCTTAGTCAGTTAACTGTAATAGTATTTCTTACAAAATACATACCAGCTACGTGTTTTGAAGACTGCTGTCTGACTGTAGTAAATCCCTGTCACATTTGGATAAAAAATTGACGGTTTTCAACGACACCGCTTTCTTAAACTGCAACCCCAAATGTTACAAAACTTATATTTCTTTTGGCTAACTGTAATATAGTTATATCCGGGAAAGTATTTTATACAACCTGTTGGGAGCATAGTTAATGTAGACGACGGGAAAATAATGGAGTGCAAACAAGCGTTTAGAATAGTTAGCGTTAGCAATAGTCGCACGATACAGTATGGCACATTTTGTTCCTATGCAAAATGTTCTACACGAATATTTACAACAGGTAGTTCTTAATACGTTGTACACTGCCACTTATGAACCCAATATAATGATATTGATGTCCTCTACTTAGTGCACAAAAGGAAAAAAATATATTATATTCGATTGATACAAAAATTCTGTCTGTCGGTTTTAGGTAGGTAGGGTTAAGTATCGTCGACAGCGAGGTCTTCAGAGGCGAAAACGTTTGCTCATATAAAACTGAAACTGGAAATAAATAATCCATGCCCTATCCCTCAATTTGCTTGGAATAATTTTGGAACACAATGGAAAATATAAATCAAGAGTCAGCGTTGTGTGTTCCCACGGCCCACCTTAGCGCGTTCGGAGATAAGGCAGTAAATTTCTGAGCATTATGCGTAAGGTTCATTTCGTTGTATGACAAACCACTAGGTGTCAGTGGCTTGATAAATCAAACGTTGCAAACGTTTGTATGTGCGTGATGTGAGCGAGAGAGAGAGTGAGAGAGAGAAGGGATGTGAGCGTGAGTGTGGGTGTGTGTGAGTGGTACCTCTCACTACACAGCTGTAATGTAACACGCAGTTCCACATATTATACGTCCTGTAAAGACGGTACGCAGCTACTCAATACTCGGCTGATCTAGCGAGAGAATGAAACCAACGTTTGTCAAATTTTGATAGGCCTCTTTCTGCCCATGTTCACATACTCACTACGAAAAAAAAAAAAAAAAAAAAAAAAAGGTTTGTTATCAGCGAATTCTGAGAGAGTTCCAAGGCTTCTTTTCAACTTAATAAATTATGGTGAACATTGTTTGCAGTACTTGTTACAATTTTGTCCTTTATCATCGTCTATATAGTAGTATAAAAGCATGCATGTAGTCCCTAACAGCAAAGGTGGTGCTGGAAACGTTGCTACAACGTTACAATGTGCTAAGTTCGTTACAGACTATATAAACATGTTGCCTACATGTGCCAGAAACGGTACAACTGCAACGTTGCAGAGGAAACCTAGCAGCACGTTGCCTGCACGTGCCAGAAACGTTACAACTGCAACGTTGCCGAGGAAACCTAGCAGCACGTTGCCTGCACGTGCCAGAAACGTTACAACTGCAACGTTGCAGAGGAAACCTAGCAGCACGTTGCCTGCACGTGCCAGAAACGTTACAACTGCAATGTTGCAGAGGAAACCTAGCAGCACGTTGCCTGCACGTGCCAGAAATGTTTCAGTAGCAACGTTGCAGAGGAATCCTAGCAGCACGTTGCCTGCACGTGCCAGAAACGTTACAACTGCAACGTTGCAGAGGAAACCTAGCAGCACGTTGCCTGCACGTGCCAGAAATGTTTCAGTAGCAACGTTGCAGAGGAAACCTAGCAGCACGTT
>PNEQ01076252.1:0-27164 GCA_003012365.1 Medauroidea extradentata
GAGCAGACACAACAGACTCTGGTCCATCATAGAGAGCCAGTCTGTCAATATGCACAACCTTGGGTTTTCTTGTCCGAGAGCCCTTGCGAACTATCCGGAAGACCACATCATTTATCTTCTTGGCAATCTGGTAAGGGCCTTCCCAGCATTTCTGTAGTTTCGGACAGTATCCTTTCCGTCGTTGTGGGTTATACAGCCACACCAGCTGTCCTTCTTGAAATGTCATTTCTGGTCCCCTCCGATCATACCTTGTTTTCATCCGGTCGCTGTTGACTCTTAAATGTTGCCGAGCGAAGTCATGGACTGTGCTCAATTTGCGACGCAGTTCGTCAGCATACACAATCGGTGAAGCAGGCTGTTCTTCTGCTGGCCTCCCAAACAGTAGATCACTTGGAAGACGAAGCTCTCGCCCTAACAGCATCTTCAAAGGTGTTACCCTTGTGGCTTCATGGATAGCTGACCGATATGCAAGGAGAAACAGGGGCTTCTTGGAGTCTCAGTCCTTTTGATTGTCGGCTACAAAAATGGACAGATACTGTTCTAAGGTACGATTTAATCGCTCGACCATCCCGTCCGACTGAGGATGCAAAGGAGTAGTCCGTGTCTTCTTCATTCCCAGAATTTTGGTCACTTCCTGGAATAATTTGGCTTCAAAGTTGCGGCCCTGGTCGGAGTGAAGTTCGAGGGGCACTCCAAACCTTGAGAATACATGCTCCACTAAAGCATCGGCCACTGTGCTAGCCTCTTGGTTAGGTATTGGTATGACTTCAGGCCACTTGGTGAAGTAGTCTTACACCACTAATAGGTACCGATTCTTCCTCTCAGTCACTGGCAAGGGACCCAAAATATCTACTACCATCCTCTCGAACGGGGCTCCGACAATGTACTTCTGAAGATGACCATGACCTCTAGTTCTAGGTCCCTTTCTTGCTGTACAAGCATCACATGTTCGACACCACCTCTCAACATGATCCCTGCAATGTAGCCAATAGTATCGCCATCTAACTTTGTTGAGAGTCTTATTAACTCCAAAATGTCCTCCAGCTGCTGAACTATGAAGTTCCTTCAGCACCTCTGGAACTCTAATTTCTGGGAGTACCAGCTGTAGGCATGTTTCTTTGCCATCTGCACTTTCCCAGTTCTGGTACAGGACACCATTTCTCAGAGAGAGAATCCCATTGTGCCCAGTATGCCTTAGTTGTAGTACTTTGATCAGATAAATCAGCCCACTCTGGGCGCTGGCCTTTTTCCTTCCATTCTAGTATTGGCCCAAGAGCAGGGTCCTTTCTCTGATCTTCGCCAATCTTTTCATCGCTCCATGGAGAAGGTTCATTGCCAGTTGTGAACTCTTGGATTCTTGTTATCCGAGTAGTTGGTGTCTTCCCAGCCTTCCCTTCTTGGCGATCACAATGAAAACACATTGGCTCGCATGGCCTCCTGGACAGTGCATCAGCATTGTTGTGTAAGCGCCCAGGTCTGTGTTGTATTTCAAAGTCGTACTCTTGAAGGTGCTGCATCCACCTAGCTATCTGTCCTTCTGGGTTTTTAAAATTCAGTAACCAACGTAATGATGCATGATCTGTTCCATATAAGTAATGGTGAAAATGTGAAATAGACTTGACCATTGCCAGGAGCTCCCAGCGAGTTACACAGTAATTTCTTTCAGGCTTATGTAACACTTTGCTGAAATATTCTAATGGCCTCTCTTTTCTATCTTGACAACACAGCACCAATCCCCACATTGCTTGCATCAGTGTCTAAAATGAACTGTCCATCACTACTAGGATAACCTAGGACAGGAGGTGAAATCAAAATTTCCATTAATTTTCTGAATGAGGATTCGCAATCTGGGGTCCAGAAAAATTTTCTTTTAGTCTCAGTCAATTCATGTAATGGCTTTGCTATTGTGGCGAATCCGTGCACAAAACGCCGATAGTAAGCACACAGCCCAAGGAAACTCCTTACTTGAGTCCGGTCAGTTGGATGTGGCCAATCTCTAATTGCTTTTGTCTTCTCTGGATCTGTTTCTATCCCTTCAGCCGACACTACGTCCCAAAAATTTTGCTTTCCTTTGGAACAAATTACACTTTTTGGGAACTAGCTTCAAATTAGCTGCTGTTATTCTCTGGAGCACTGAATCAAGATGTGTCAGGTGTTCATCAAATGCCTTCCCTGTAACCACAATGTCACCTAAATAAACCTGACAAATATCCATAAGTCGTTCAAATGTTGCTGGAGCATTGCATAGTCAAAAAGGCATGACCTTGAATTGCCAAGTTCCTTTCCCTTGTACAGAAAAGGCAGTCTTCTCTCTATCTTTCGGGGCCACTTCACATTGCCAGTAACCGCTTTTCATGTCCAAGGTTGAGAACCACTGGGATCCAGCCAGGCTATGCAGAGTGTCATCTATCCAAGGAAGTGGGTAGGAGTCTTTCCTGGTCAAATCATTCAGCCACCGGTAATCTACACAAAATCTTGTTGAGCCATCTTTCTTCTTAACCAACACAACTGGAGATGACCAGGGGCTGTTTGATGGCTCTATCACATCCAGATCCTTCATTTCCTTCAGAATGTCATCAACTACCTCATGTGAAGCAATAGGTAGACGTCTAGGGGGTTGGTTGATAGGTCTGGATTCTCCTGTATTAATATGGTGACATGCCACAGATGTCCTCCCAAGATCATGTGAACCACATGAAAAAGCGTTTTGATTCTTTATTAAGAGTTCTGCAACAGCATTCTCTTATCTCCAGTCCAGGTTTTCCTTTGTCCTCTTCAGGAGTTCTGTAAGTGGTTATGGCAGAGTATGTTTCACAAGACAGACCTTAGACTCAGTGGTGTTTATCTGGGAAACCTGCTTACACGAGCCAATCGTTGCCCCCTCCTCAAGACGAATTGCTTTGTCAGTCAAGTTCATCATTCTAACAGGGAAATTGTTTGAATTTGATGAAACCAAAGTCCTGGCTATATAAGTACTCCATCAGGGAGGTTACTCCCTCTTCCCACAGGCTTGATTAATCCTAGGCGCCTTACAAACTGTCCTACACAACGCCCTGGTACCACAATTTCGCTAGAAGCAGGCAACACAGTGGCCTGACAACAAACTACCGGGCAGCTGACTGGCTACATTAATTCTGGTCGTGGTATCAGTACCAACTCGGTTTCACCTACCTTCAGACCCCCCAGTCGAGTATCGATGCAGCATCCTAGTTTTCGTAGAACATCTAGTCCCAGTAAACATGCATCTGCAATATCCGCTATGTAGACTTCATGTTCTAACTCTAGTTCACCCAATTTTAGTTGCACACGCTTATTCCCTTTCACTGGTGTTGTCTCACCAGTCACAGTGGTTAACATGCACGCTCTAGTACTTTGATCATGTGATTGCTGGGGGAAAGGCCTAACGATGTCTGGCCTGACGACAGTAATGGTCGCCCCTGTATCTATAACCATCTGACAGGGTACATCATCCAGGCTGCCCTCTAGCAGCAATTCATCAACTTCCTGTTTCACCGAACGTACTCGAAGGAATTGTGGGACCTTACCTCCAGCAATCACCGACCTTCGCCCCTAAAGACAGGTGTTTACATGTTTCCCGAATTTTGAACTAATTGGTTGGTCTCACCTGGTTCTGGGTCTTGGTTCCTTCGCTGATACTGCCGACACTGGGCTCTCAGGTGTCCAGGTCGTCCACACTTCCAGCACTCTGGTCGCTTTCCTGGTCGACGACGGTGTTCCGAAGCACCAACTCTGCTGGAAATGACGCTAATTGCTGTCTTAATTTCCTTCAGGGTATTCTCGATGCTGTTCCCGTCTTCTTCGCTTGTTACTTTCGCTGCTCGCACCACACGTCGATTCGCTGGCACCTGCCTTGCCGACTCGACTTCCAGTACGGGCTAGAGCATCTTGCATGGTACAAGGCGCTCCCAGGCATACTGCTTGTCCCAACTCCAAGTCTGCAATGGCATCAACAAAGAACCCAATGGCAAGCACATCTCGCGCCTCCTCTGGACACCCCTCAAGTGACAGATGGGCTAATCTCACAATGTCTTGCCAAAGTTCCTGAAGTGACTCCCCAGGTCGCTGGCTACGGCTTCGAAGTTGGGCATGGTGGGCATGTCGTAAATAGTGGTCCCCGAAGCGCAGCTCCAGGGCAGAGACTAATGTAGAATACTCCAGGCGATGTCGTTCAGGTAAAGATTGGAGTATACTGAGTGCAGGGCCCCTCAACGCTGCTGCCAGGTAGTAGGCACGCTGCTCTTCTGTCCAACCATTCAGGGTTGCAACAATCTCATATTGGTGTTGATATTCACGTCATGGGGTTTGACCATCATAAGGGGCAGGCTTGAGTGTAATACCCTTTCCAGCCCCAGGCATGGCAACCTCAGCTGTATTCATGTGCTGTGGTATTCCTACCGCCGATCCTGACATCGCAGAGCACCTCCCGTCGTTGCCCTGATGTCTCGACTCTGGCTTCATCGAGCCACTATCCCGACACACTCCGATGGCTGACCACCTATCTATCGCTGTAGAAATTTCTCCCATTCGATCCTTAAGACACTCACCTCTTTTTGCGGGTCGTCTTTCACACTTCCGATTTTCTTTTCGACATTTTCATTAACACTGTCAATTCTATGGTCCACCAATTCACTGACATTGCCAATTTTTAGGTCCACCATTTGAGAAACTCTTTCAATTTTCTTGTCCATGTACTCTATTTTTGTATGCACTAGCTCACTTATTCCCTCTATTTTCTTGTCTACATTTTCATTAACACTGTCTATTTTCTTGTCTACGTTTTCGTTAACACTGTCTATTTTCTTGTCTACATTTTTGTTAACACTGTCTATTTTGATATTTACACCACTAATTCGGTTCCTTAGTCCCTCTATTAGTGCTCGCAAACCCCCTAACTCACTAGCCATTTTTCTTGTGAACATAAGCTTATAACGTATAATTTCCTACCTAATAAAAATTAACAACTTTGATTATATATCTAAACATCTACACTTAATTTTAACATAATTTAAAACATTTAATTAATTTTAAATAATTGCCTACATCCCACTTCTGACACCAATGTTACAAGCTTGCGGGCTAGATACGTTTGGGGATGGAGGTCATTGATAAAATAAAGAAAATAAAGCTAACCTAGTTTATTTACAACTGTATATACAAAAATATCTATGTCTATAAAGATTTACCACAATAAATGTCAAACAGAACAAATAACTACTATTTACATAAAGAGAAAAAAAAATACATCTACATAAGTTCTCTGTATATGGAAATGTTACTAGTCACTCACAGTGGCGGACCCAAAGAAATAATACCAAAGAATCTTTCTGGCCTAGAATCATTTTCTTCGTACTACTTGCTGCGGTCCCACTCGCTGGACTCCCTTGAACAGTCGTCGCAATCCAATACTCGTCACTATCACTTCAGATCACACTAGGCACCTGCCAGCAAAAACTCTCTTGCTCCTGCTGCAGCTCCCCCTTATATACCCTACCCTCCTTCTTCTCGAATTATCTCGGTGGGTCTCTGTTCTCCAACCTCCTGGAAAAATGTCGCTTCAAGGTCAAGCACCACCCCAAGAGATAGAGAGGGAACAGGATCATTCCAGATCACGATATTTTCCCTCGGTTACCCCGATACTGGGTGCAGGTGGTTATCATGGAGTAATACAATCCAGGCAGCACTCGAGGAGGTCTTTTAGGACTGCGCCACTGTATTGTATTTTGCCGCCCTGCCCGACAGCCACGGCGCCGAGGAGTGGGTGGGAAGAGGGGGTGTCCTAGCTCCGCCACCACAGTATCGTACTACACCGCTCAGCCAGACAGTCGCGGCTCGCAACAATATGTAACATACCAGTTGTTTTAAATTTTTTAGAATATTTATATATTATGTACTTTGAAAATGTAACCGCAAATAGGCTATGGTAATAAGATAACCTTTATATTTATAAATACATTTTTTTGGAAAGAGTTTCATTTTATATTCTGGCCAATGTTATATGTACGCAACCTATACATGCCAAAATGTGGCACATTTTCACAATTTTAAAATTGATGTTACTTAGTGTTTCACGACATCGTCACCGTACCAACTTTGAACTTGTATGCCAACACGAACCCGAACTATTTTTAATTTTGGTTCAAGTTTTCAAACTTTCGCACACCACTAACAGTATGTCATGTTATGGGAACCATATTACTGATTAAAATAAAATTTTTTAATTTGGTATTTTATTATTGCGTAATAGGTGGGTATACTTTGTCGATCAGCATTTTGGAAGATAGAGACAACAGTAATACGTAAGCATTTTTTGTCATAGTTTGAGAACTACTGGACCCATTTTTACAATATGTTGTATTTTGATTGGTCACCATAACATAAATAAAAATATTACTATACTATTTTTTATAACTTTTTGGGTTAATTTGCACCCACCTTGGAAGAATGTAGACTTATAAGTTGTAGTGATACATCCTTGTTAATTAATGTGTGTACATATTTAAAATTGATTTATCTATCTACCACACACTCTTCAAAGATTGTTATTTTCATCCTGTATTCGTATTTCTATATTTATTAAATCCGAAAAATCATTATAATCTAATTTTTATCATTATTCATCATTTGATGAGTGGTGTAGAAAATTTGAAAATGAAAAAAGTGTTAATTTGTTTAACTTGTCCATAGTATTAAAGGCGCTTAACGGAAACGTAGTAGGTATAATCCTACCAGGTAACATTGGTCACGTGACTGGATCTACTCGGTCATTGGATGCATAACGAGCGGTCATAAATCTAAGTAGTAGTATCTAGGTGGCCTTTTTGAAAAATTATGGCAAAATTTCCAGAAGCTGTAATTTCAGTCGCCGATGTTATTAGACCAGGTTAAAACATGCAGAATATCCTTTTGTACTGGTATAACATAAATATGTAGCATTAAAATTGCGTACTAGTAATGATAATTTATTCCATTCCTGAATTACGTACTCTGGCAACATTTTTACTTGATAAACTGCTCCAGACTTATCGTTCAACAAAAATACTACGGTCTGACATAATATTTTCCGTGAACATGCACTCAGACTGCCTTGCAACATATTTTCTATTTTGTACACATGCGGGAGTCTGTTTACTTTTTATGTGCACTTTTCTGTGTATCGTTTTCTGGCTGCTATGTACCCTGCTCCCGAGCAGAGTGGATCCGAATGGATCTGGTGACTAGATCAATTTGAATACTAAGAGTTCTTAACTGCCGGTAGATCTTTATCACATGGCGTTCTTAATGATAGATTTACTCACTACTGAGTGGATCTGAAGTAGTTTCCGTGAACGCCTAGAAGGTATATTTAAAAGTAGTAATTTAAGAGAAAGTAATTTGCTTGACCAACCAACCAAACATTTCCTTACCCCTCTACCTCTGTCTTAGTGTTGTCTGGCTGTAGTTTCAGTTTGGCCATTTAAACTGCAGCATGTCAGATTAACTACTTGTGCTTGTGAAGTAGGCAGTCTTAGGGTATCAGTTTGTACAGCATAACACATTTGCTAAATACAGAACAGGGCATCGTTACTGTATATGAGTGTTACAAGAGGGCAGTTGCTGTTGTGAAACCTGTAACTTAAGATTTTGACGAGTCTTACGTGAATTTTTGTGAACAAAGTATTGTACATCAGGGCTGTACCATAAATAATTTTTAACAGAATGTGATATAACTTAAAGGTAAACTTACTTGATAGTATTTTAGATCCTGTGTCTCAGTATTTAAAGATACTACCTACATGAGATGGCTGGCGAGGTCAAGGATTGGAATGACATGTTAAAATATAATACTGTAAACAATTTTGTACCACGCCCACTCACATAACACATGTACCCTTATTTTTTTATTGGATACTTTGAAAAAATCATTTTCTTGTTAATTTTGTGCTGTGCTGTGCTAGGTATTCGTACCCTTTTAACAGCGACAATCTGGATGCTCCATCGCTTCTAGAAACATTAGTTCGAAGATTGCAGTCATTTGGGATAACTTTGTACCTACCATTTTGGGGTAACATTGTATCAGGGATTTTCTTTTATATAATAGCTTTGTGCCATTCGACAACTATGCAAACTTTAAGGTTAACAAATTTATTCATCTAGAACACAACCGTATTCTTAAATTCTGGAACGCTTTATTTGAAATTAAACTAGGCTGGTGGTACAAAGTTGCCCTGAGAGGTACAAAGTTACCCCAAATGACTGTGTTTCTTTGAATGTGAACTACATCACTTATGCCAATTTTAACTGTCATAAAGTGAGAGGAGTTTATTTAATGCCTGCTTGCTCATTTGGTTAATGGGACATACTGATAGCACATTCTTTTCCTTGCCCTACCTTCACTCTGTTTTGCTAATCTCATATAAAAAGTTTTCTACATCATTCAGCAGTATATAAATTTAAAAGACTGTCTATTAGAAGAAGAGTACTTTGTGCAGTTTGAATGCATGTGGAGTGAAGAATTGTTCACAGTTAGATTGGTACAAGTTACAGCATGTATGAGACAGAGCTGTTTCTCCTTTTCACCTATGAATAAAACACGTAGGAACATAACATTACGCCGGCAGAGGCTTTTTGTACGCACGTTAATTTAGTGTGTTGTGCTAGATGCTCAATCGCCAGTTCTTGCTAGTTGACTGCTACCATTGGTTGCACTCACATGTCTTAAAAATACAGGAACCAATCTATGATACAAACATCACTTTTGAAGTGCTAATTTTGGAAAAAATAATTGTGCGTTTTACAAGGGTATGTATGGTATATTTCATGTACCTGCAGAACATACATGTATGACACCACTAACTTTTTTTTTTGTTCATCTTGGTGTTGCCCACATTGCTTTATGATCTTTAAGGCTGTTTCTCTCAGTATCTTGAAAATTGTAAGCAAATAAGTGTTTTTACTTGCCAGAACACTAGAAAACACGTATGTACTGTTCTTGTAATATTATTCCCGCACATTTTCATTCCTGTAGCAATATTTTTCTATTCTTAATACAGAAAACATTTTTCTGTCCATAAGTGCTATTGTGGAAGGTAGCTGAGCCCCACCGAATATAATTTAACATGTGAATTCCTATTCTTGCTCTCATCAGGACTCTTGCAGTACACAGCCCCTTAAGGGATTTAATACTATGCCTACACCATTTTAAGTTTTTCTGCTCATTAATGTAGCTATTTTATTGTGTATTTTATGTGCCATATGCTAAATAAATAAACAGTGATTCTTTGGAGTGTAGCTAAAAGTGAATTTACTGTTTGTGATGTTGAATAATTTGTCACCAACTATTGTAGGCAACATTTTTTCAGATTGTTTTTGAGGAAACAGAATAACTAGAATGTGTTAATTTTGAGTCAAGTAGGTAACATTAACAATGTGTCATTGAGACTCTCAGACAGCCATCGTGTTTGGAAAGCTAGAGGTTAGGTGAAAAGGTTTGATAGCCCTTTAACAATGAGGCATTTAAAGGGTTAAAGAGAGGGTGAAGAGGGGTGGAGGGGCAACACTATATCCATGCCCAAACCAGGATTCGAACCTAGGACCTCTTGCACTGTGGACCGGCGCCTAATCGACTACGCTGCAGAGGCCAGCTGTAAAGCTAGAGTTTGTAAAATACTAGTTACAGTGGGGAATGATATTGTAAAATGTTTTCTTGAAATGTGAAAACAGAATTGCATATGTGCAGCAGTTGCACTTCGTTTCTGCACAGATCATACATTGGCTTGGTGCTGTGGTAGTAGTTGCGTCTTTTGTCATTACATGTCTATCTGCAATTACAGTGGACTTCCCAAGCAGCCCAAAGCACTTGAAGGAATGTTTTGAAGCGAATGGTGTAGCCCTTCCCCTGGAGAGAGACTCAGGGACTGCTGGTATGTATGATTGCTTAGTTGTAATGTTGTAGTGCAAAGTGCATTAAATTGGTATATTATTTTCATTGCCGTCCCAGGTAATTTTGTCACCTTGGGCAAGTCACTTAGCAAGCACCCTGTTAGTTTTATTTCTGCATTCATGTAACATAACTCTTATTGCTTTCTCTTTATAGTTTCTTTTATCTTGGACAGCAAAACATAAAATGTTAGTGTTCTGCTGTCAGTAATAAGCAGTTTGATGCACCTCTGGGTTTAGAGCTGGCTGGTGACTAGGGTTACCGGACGTCCTCTTTTACCCGGACATGTCCTCTTTTTAACGCCTCGCAAACTGTCCGGCCGGGTTTCATAAAAATGAGCCAAATGTCCTCTTTTCAAATACAGACAGCCAAGCTGTATTTTATATAAGATCTCTTGTGTCATGAGATGTTTAGGAACGGTGCCGACAAGTCTATAGCGTTTATGTGCAACTTCTTTGCTTTGGAAAGTATTAAGTTGTTCGTTTTAACCTTTACATGTTTACAAAAAGTGCAATTATCAGCCCATGTTGAATACTTTTAGTATTTCATTCTGTTTTATTTTGTAGTGCTAACATATTTGGAGTTTATTTTTGAAACAATGTTTTATTTTTAAAATTTATTCTACTAAACTACAAGATAATTAAGTAACTAATTTATACAATTACATTAAAAACAATTTTATATTGTACTTCGAGTGTTTTTTTAAGTGTCCTCTTTTTTAATGCTTTGAACACGTATGTGTCCTCTTTTTGGGTTACACTGATGTGGCAGCCCTACTGGTGACAGACTAGAGCCCTTCCTCTACATGTGGAAAGCTAGTGCTACAGATAAGAAATGAGCGCTGCAGCTTGAGGATTTCTTTTTCATACTGATTTACAACCCAATAATATCTCGGGCAAATATCTTACAGGGTTAATACAGCTAGAAGGTGAACAAAAAGTACTTGTTTGGCATAAAACGCCTGGTTTAGGAATTCAGTTACACTTTATCGGGTGTCTGGTGAGGCATACACTGCTCCTTGGGGCACTACGTCTAATATCCTCCATGGTGACAGTGGAGTGCTGTAGTTGTTAGGGCACAGGCCCCTGGAATGGCAGCATTATCCCAGCCCGATGTACGTGCTGAAGGCGGATGCCAGTGTGTGAACCATTCCTGGATGATCAGCCCAGTACACTCCACAGGAGCAGCGGGGCACTGATGGGATGAATAAAGCAGACATCCTTCCAGTAAAGTTCACTTTTTGGTCTCAAGAATTATTAATTGTGTTACCATCAACCCAAAAGCAGAATACTCTTAAGAGTAGTTAAACTTGGACCTGGTGAGCAAGAAAGGAGCAAGATTTGAAAACGGAGGAATAGAGAACACTGGAGATACGGATATAAAAAGTGTTTTATTCTTTGAATTAAAAATCAAACCACCCTGCACCCAGGTGTTGCTAGATATTATGTTAATTTAAGAGCTAAGACAAACACTAGTGTCCGTGGGAAGGTCAGCTTGGTGATGTTGATGACTGCTGGTCATCTTGGCAACATAAGGTTCGGTCAGGAGGGCAGCGAATGCTGGACCTTCAGTCCAAAATGAAGCTGTAAAAGCAACTCACAGACAGAAGAGCTGTAGCAGCTAGAATGCTGGAGGCTTGGAGTAACTTGCTGGCACAGCGAGGTGCTGGGCATGAGTGTACACACACTCAGAGTGATTGACTCACTGATGGTTTTGGTGAAAAGTTTGTTGTGTATAAGTCTGCTGGTAGACCTGGCAATGGTGAAGGAGTCTTAGATTGGCTGGGCGTCATGGGCGTCGGGATGAGTGGAACAATACGTGAATGTGGTAGGCAGGAGGAGTGGCGACCATCCCTTTGGGTCTTAGCTGCTCTGTGTGGTAGAAAATAGGCATACAGATAGGCTCCGTGTCTCTTCCAGAATATAGCATTGTTGCCGTGGACTAGATGTGAAAGTAAAGACTATGGATGAAACTCGTGGTGTTACCAATGTGGGGGTGGGTGCGGACTGCATGTGACATGTGCTAGGGTAAGCAAGGGAGTGAAAGGTATCTAGTTGCCAAGATTCCATCTGTTCATATACACAAAGGTGGTGTGTCACCTTTTTTTTTCGCCCTTGTTTAGGCTTTACTTGCCTCTGGCCATGGTAAGGGCTCAAATGCAGTGAATCTTTACAAGGAGTAGCAGGTCGTAAAACACTTATGCACAAGCTACAGTACTGAATGGTAAACTACTGTTGTCGATGCATCAGCCTGCTTCTCACTGCAATATTTTAGGCATTTGTAATAAGTTACAAAGCAAAATTTCATCTTGATAACCTGAGTGCTTTATTAGTTTTTAATGTCAGTTGCTAAAGGAAGTGTTAAGGTCTGAATGAAATATTTTTTCACTAAATTGTTTGCAAATTTGGAGTATAAATTAAACTGTAGTGTCCTTTTAGTCCATCTGATATACTGGTTACTTAAACAATTTAATTTTTTAACATCTAAGTAGTTTTCAGGTGTGTGTGCAGTTATCACTCCAGCCTTAATGATGTGGGGAATGATATTGTAAAATGTTTTCTTGAAATGTGAAAACAGCCAATCTGAGCCTGGTTTGTTGATGTTTGGTGAATATTTTTGAGTGCTAATTTTTTTGTACAGGTTTTGTTGTTTTTTTTTTTTTTTGCACTACTAGAGCCTCCGTTTGGTTTGACAGGAAATACATACATGCTATTGAGGTACATCACAGGCAAAGTTTGCGGCTGAAAGGAGTGTGTATCTTTGTACAGGTCGCAGCGAGGAGGAGGACGATGAGGACACATCCATATACCAGGCCGTGCTGTCCCCAGACTGCCGCGACGTTCGCCTCAGGAAAGGTCAGAGCGTGCCTGCATGCCGCCCCTCCTGCATGCTAATGCTAGAGTTGTCTGCAATGCTGTCAAAACCTGCATCTCTTCCTTTCTGTTGAGAATAACCAAGGACTGCCAATTGTTTGCTTCCAGTTTTTCTCTAACTAGAATTTTTGAAGTCTTTATTTAGTGTGTTTTGCTGTTAGTACGTCCTTCGTGGCTCTGTACAGACATGAACATTACTATGAACCTGACTAGCACATGTTGGTCGAGTAGTATGGAAATGGGGTACAGATGTATACATATTACTGCAGTGAACTTTTTTTTTTTTTTGCATGTTTCCTGAGGAACCAGGAAATGTTTTTGCAGAGTGCAAGTAAGTATGCTGGTTTTAAAGAGAAGTAGAAATTAAATGGTCTGTCTGAGAATGCAAAGGAAGAGTTCTCTCATTCTTATGCATAGAAACAAAAGTTAGCTACTAGGCCTAGTTTGTGTTTTCTCCATTTCATACATTTACACCTTTTGTACCTTTTTTTTGGCAGAAAGGGAATAAAAGACATATTGCAAACAGTTTCAATTTAGTTGAAACAACTAGTGTACAAAACTTTCACGGGAGATGGGATAATCTAAGAAAATAGAGTATACCAAACATTGTGACAGTGATAGTGAAGTCTGAAATTAAGTATACAATTTACCCTGAAAAGTAAAATGTTAATGTTCATATATCTTAAAGATGTGTGTGCCAAAACTACCATTATCAAAAGAACTAGGAAGTCTGGTTCTAGTTCTCTAGAATATGTACTTATGCTAAGCGATCTTAAGGTTCACAAGTCATAGCACAACGTGACTAAAGAAGTTGCAGAATATACAGTTCTGTATTTATAATAATTACATGAAATAAATTTGATAGATACTGGACAGACATAATGTATTGTACTGCTAGAGCTGTCATGACCAAGAACACTCTACCCAAAAAGCCACAACTAGTCTGGAATTGCCATTCTAAATAAAATTAAATGTACTCATACATGTGCCTCAGGTAAAGTATAAATAACTTAGCCTGCCTTAAGCTTAACGTGCCATAATTCTAAAAGCTAAACAACTTGCACTTGTACGTTCATAGTGCTTAAACAAAACGAAGGTACGACTTGTGAGCATTAATAAACATCGTCATATATAATATATATTTGACAGCAAGACAATTTTGTAGCACATTTCTTTGGAGGGCCATAAAACTGTAGTACTTTCTTGAATTTTAACTTTTGAAATTATTAGATCCAAACAAATATCCTGGCACAACACTGATACCACATTCATAACACCGTAAGCTCGAGAATACCACTGTCAGAAATTAAATATAGTAATATAATTTGAAGAGATATGTATTACTGTACTACATATACATAAATATTTTGTGCAATGTTCATACAATCACTGAATATGAAATAGAAAATGTCTATAAAATTATAAACTTTGGAACAGTTGGCTGATTAACAATACAGGTTGCCCTCAAAAATTGAGGAAATCTGTTTAAGCTAATTTTAACATATGGTACACATTACTATATTCACTTGAGTTCAAATGTTAGACAAAATGACACAGTTTTAAAAGAAAGGCTGGCAAAGTTGTAACACAGTTACAATGCTAACTTAAATATATGTTGCTATAGCAAACTGTCATGCTAACAATTGTCAAGCTTTTCAGAAATACTTGAGTTAAGTTTACACTTGTGATTGGAAAGCATATTTCAGTAGCTTTAACAGAACAATATTTTGCTGGAAGAGTTTCAGGGCACCAAAGAAAAATGTTTCAGTGATGTAGAACAATTTGAGTGTTTATTTTTGTAGTAGGTGAACAAGAAAAAACAAGTTTCTGTTCACCACACAGTACACTTCAAATATAGATAAGAATTAGAGAGATGTGAAATAGTTTAATACTGTTTATTTTGGAATAGAACGAATCTGGTATTTTTTCATGAAGATAATTTTTTATTGTGAAATTGATCATGATGGTGTTTTTGAGGGCAGCTTATTTTCAAAGCACTACTGTAGTTAAAATACTGTATATGCTCTTAAAGAAAAATTAATTCTGGTCAGTTACAAATGCACAGAAACATGGGGAAATTGTTTACTGCGTATTCATTGGTGTGCAAGTAGCACAGCAAATTAAACCACACTCTTTTGTGTGTTCTCCCTCCAGTCCTTGTATCAGGATTGTATTTAGCTTTGTTCAGCCCTTTATGCTGTCTGTTCATGTCGAGGTGGAATATATCCAACAAGTTTTCTGCTTGTCTCCAACACTGTGCTATGTTGGCATTATAGCTATTCAGTTGAATACAGTACACATTTCACAAAGTAAGAGGAAATAGTGTTCTTTACATCTAACTGGTTGTGCCACACAGCAAAATTACTGTATAGTAGTTATGAAATTAGAATGGGTTTTGATAGCAAGTAATGTTAGCTAAGTTGACAAGCATCTTTGCAAATGTATTGGTTGTTTTAAAATATGTCTTTATTTATCAATTTGTTGAAAAGATATTTTTTAATTTTAATTTTTGTTGCATTAATTGCAGTATTAGGAAGCTAATAGGAGTGATAGTCTTGAGGCTTTTCATATAGCGTAGTATTTCTTGATTTTTTCCTCCATGTTGCATACTGTAGGTGGATGTATATGTGGTTTTACTGGTACAGATTACCTACATTTAGCATCAATAGTTTTTTTTCTCTCTAAACAATTTGAACTTACAAAATTTGATATTTCATTTTTAGAATTTAAAAAAAATTACTTGTTTTATTCCCTGCTGTTTTTTTCTTTGTTTTCATCATTTTTTTCTACTGTATTTGCATGCAGAAAGATTGAGAAATGACTTTGAAACAACAGACGACCTTGTTGAAGCCATCTTGGCAGAGGATGATGACGACCTTGACAATGGCGACGAAGCTCCATTAAGTGAGGGCTCAGGGACTGGATTGGGTGCAGAGAGAGTTTCCAGAAAGTTGTTGGTACCAAATTTAAATGAGTTGTCTCTTGCTGACATGTACAACTCCAGCGGTAGTGGGCCGATATTAACGCTCGAGAACTCTGAGGTATCGCCGGAGGTGATTGGTGACCCGCAGCTTAACAGCACACCTGAAGGCTCAGGTGATGGCTTCATCGTCGAGAGCCACAATTCTAGTTTAGCACAGCGGCAGTATGGGAGACATGTCATCAAAGGTTTGTTTGTGGAGAGCCCGCATAAGATGCTGCCACTGAAGAGAGTCTCGGCACCTCAGCAGGAGCTACTGGACAGTCCCAAGGAGGAAGATGAGTTTGTTGACGCTGAAAGTCTGTTCCACCAGCCTACGAAACTGGGGAATGGTAGTGACGAGAAAGAAAATGATCACAAGAATGCTGTCTGTAGTGAGATACATGGCCAGGACACGCCGGTTCCGTCGCCCCGTACGAAGCCTGTTCCGATGATTAGAACAGTTTTGACTGATGATGTGGAGAGGGACTCTAACCAAGAGCGAGGGCCGGCTCTCATTCTGGATCCCTCGAAACTGGATCTTAAGCTGGCCAGGAGGACACCGCAGATTAGCGACGACAGCTCGGTGGAGAAACTGAAAGGTTGGTTGCAAGAGCTGCTGTATATATCTGACTAACAGTGTTTGTTCTGGAGAGCGTGTTCTTTGACTAACAAGAAGGTTCTTGGTGTTATGTACAGTAACATTCTTTGGTAGTGGTTCCGATTTGTACTGTTGTAGCTTTGTTTGATAGGATTCATTTGTGGTTAACCAGATGCTTTTATGCACCTACATTTTCTTGCTGTTAATGCCATTTTTAAGAACTAAATCAAGTATGACCTGAGAATTAATAAACATTTTACAAAAAAATTTGGCTGTGCTGTATGCAATACCCAATTTGGTTTTTAATGTTTGGGATGTATGTACAGTATTTTGTTGTGTTGAATGCTCTTAATAGATACCATCCCCAATTTTAAATATCATCACGTCTAAGACTGATGACACAGGATGTTCAATACTAATTAACAAACTGTATATTCAATAATGTTAAAACGGAAACCTGTTTTTTTGCATTTGATAAGATATTAACAAGTCTAAAAAAAATATTGTACTAATTTTTGGTTAACATTGCTTATTTTAACAAATGTACCACATGTATAGTATGCACAGTTGTATGTATAGAATGTGGGTATGGTCCATCACTCTTGAATACAAACATATCATGCTATGGGAGAATTTCATAATTTGTTGTATTTTATGCATTTCGTAATTCAACTATACCTACTCTTTTTAAGTTTTGTTGTACAGTGAAAATCACAAAATGATGAAAGTGTTCTTCTCTGTCTTGGTTACTGTTAGTGTTAAAACCGTGACATTTGGTTCTGTGAATTTATATTTCTGAATCAAAGGTTTTGGGTTTTTCAGTTAACTTTAAAATTGTTTGTGAATTCCAAAGTTTATTGTAAGGACTTAATGTATCCAGGTTGAGTCGGAAGGAAAGGGCAATATTCTAGAACGTGATAGTGGCCTTTATGATCAAAAAAGTTCATATGAACATGGGGTCAATATATGACGATTGTCAAGATAGTCCTGTTTGAATGAAAAACACTGATAATCTGTAAAACATGTTTTGTTTGTTTTAATGTTCTCGTTTCAGTGACAATGATATTGTATGAACAAAAAAAGTGTATTAATGATTTATGTATTTTTATCATGTATTTTTCGAAAAAATAAAACAAATTTTTATTTTACATATGTATGTTTCCATATCAGAAATAACAGAAACTGCACAACATTTCTTTTCGTGTTGTGTCGTTCTTTGGTCCAGCGACATATTTTCACAATAAATTCTCTTGATATGAATTGATAAACACAGAGAAAGGTATGTTATTCATAATGTATTACAATCTCCTTGTCACTGAAAAGAGAATTTTAAAGTAAAAAAAACATACAATAAATTTTACAGATAATCAGTGTTTTTCATTCTAATGAGGATATCTTGACAACTGTCACATTTGACCCAATACTCACACAGACTTTTTGATCATAAATACCAGTACTATGACATCCTAGAATATTACCCTTTCCTCCTGACTCAGTATGTATAATGTGTACTTTTACATGTCACTTTCATTTGTTTTTGTAATAGTACCTAACAGGAGTGGAGTTCCTGAAAATTACCTCATAAAAATCGGTGCATGATAAAATAGAAATACAGTAGTCTCATTTTAGCGAAATGTCACGGTTCTGGGTTCGAATTTCGCTATAGTTGTGTCTTCGTTATACCCAAATTTGGCCGATTCTGACCCATAAACCCAAAAATTGCATTAAAACAGTCTTTAATATTATTTTACAAAGTAGTATGCTATTTTAAAGAAATATAGGTTTATTTTAACAGGTAAGTATGCACTGGTTACAATACTACTCAACAAGTACGGGTGCAACTATTCGTGAAGTCAAAACAGGCCAGAATCTCCGTCGCGTCATGTAAATATGGCTATCAATCGCTGGACCGCCTCAATGGTGTCTCACCTGTGCGGGCGCGTGGCAAGTGTGCACACGCCGGCAGTGAACATGATTACACTGCCGGCCGCTGCAAACCAATGTAATCAGTTTGACGAGTGTAGCAATTTATTTATTTATCTTAGCATGCATGCTCTAATGATAATTCTGTGTGTCCTTTCACACTGTGGCCCGCGTCGAATAATTTGTACGCTTGCCCGAGACACATAAAAGTCAGCTTGGACGGGTATATATAATTGTTAACTTGTCCGTTGGGCAGGTAATACTAGTGTTATTTGCCAGCAAAAATATGTGACGCCAACATTGGTAGTTGCTTTATTTTCGCGCACTAGTAGTGAACTGTGTTTAGCAGTGGCACAAAGTTAAGTTCGAAGCCAATTAGTAGTAACAGAAGTGCGAGCACGTGTATGCATTGACTTTGAGTAAGGTCACAAGTTTGTGATTTTATTCCGGCAGTGTGCTGATAGAAAACATATGACCTACATGAGCGCTACCAAAGCTAGATAGATAGTTCATTGAAAAGCAGTGCTAAAGCTAAGCATGCTCGTTTTCACACACAACCCATCACCCATTATGTTTTTTTTTTACTTTTTATTATTATTTCTCCCCTTCAGCTGTCCAAACAGACTCGTTCCAAGACAAAAAAAAGTGACTTACTCTTGTTCCCACGCTATTCCTGACGGTGTGTATGATACTTTAACAATGCAACAGCCAGCCGGCATTGATTTATTGCTTCTCGCTCAAGTTTATGGGTTTTTAGTGTGTTAAATTATAGTTTATAATTAGTGTACAGTAGATGTTGAAATTGCCGCTAAACTAACAGATAAAGACACTTACAGCCGACTGTGTGAGCATGAAGGTGAATCAGAACAGCAAATGCGTTGACAGGAGACTGTACTGCCAATGCATCCTCTCATCCGCTGTCCTTGCTGCTTATCTCAAAAAGCTGAAGGTCTACGGAGTAAAATATGAGCTGTAGCAAGCTAAGCAGAGATAAGCAGTAGTGGTTGTGTGGGTACCTGTGATAGGTATAGCACAGCCGGCTGCAATTATTCTTAGTGAAGAAACAGCATATGTCCGCCGTTACTCAGTCAGAACAGCAGTTCTTGTTCAAAATAGTCGTGTTGTCAATTGAGCTGAGCGGAAGCTGTTTGGGAGCGCCTGATAAGGCTTTCTCTTTTTATCTTCCCCCCCACTCTGGTCACGTGTTGCTGGCTGGCTGTGGTTTTTTATGTACAAGCAGGTTGAGGGAGGGAGATGGACATTATTGAACTCTCTAATTATAGCTGAATTTTAATGAACATACAGTATTTTTAAATAATCTTTCCTGCTTGCGATGTTAACTTTTTCCATTTTATTCCTTCTAAATGAATTTTAAAAAAAATATTTTTGGCGGGCATTGAGAACACTGTCGTAGTTGAGTTGTTGTAGTACCCGATGTCGTAGTTGCGGGGCTGTACTGTACGTATTTCAAAATCCAAAATCGTAATCCAAAAAGTCGTGATTCAAAATCGTAATCAATAATTAAAATCAGAAACGCAAGCTGTATGTGAAACTAAACACGGTTGAAAGCACAATGATTAACAAAGGAAACGTAGCCAACGGTCACCTGGGTTAAAAAGGGGTAAATAAAGAGTGCAGTTCTATTTTTATAACAACGCACGCTTGAGTTTGGGGAGGGAAGCGAGGTGTCCAGGCAGGAGCGTAACTTACGCGACAGAGCCAGCGGGCTGGCTCGGAGGGGGGAGGGGTTGCAGCGCGAGGGTTGCATCCGGCTAACAAATATCTACTCACTTCACAAGGTCACGTACATCGCCGCAAGCCTGCTTCACATGGTCATGAATCTGCTGCAAGCCAGCTTCACTTGACTCACCATACATGTTTCTACTTGTAAAATTCACATTTTTCATGCAATTTTTTGACGGTTCCTTAAAAAGACTTCGCTATAACCGTCTTTTTGCTATTTCCGTATTTGCTATGACGGGATTCTACTGTTTACGGTAATTTTTCGGTTTAGTGACTTTCAAGGAACTTGTGCTGTAATCTCTATACAGACACGTGTAAACACACGGCCGTTAATACCTGGGGGAACAATCCCACACCTGAGCACTCACCCTAACCTCCGCTCGACTTGGTGAACACATATTCAGCAGTCAAACGCACACAACATGAACACTGGGGAAGGGTTCAACTCGCTACGGCAATTAAACTTCCCGATAAAATGCACAAAATATATTGACTGAAATAATCCGGGTACATAAGTTAACATAGCCAACACCTGGCTTAATCAGTACAAAATCCGAAGGCATTCGCTGTTATACCAGTGATACAAACATGACAAGAAAAAGCCTCACAGGCATCAAAAACACCAATACACTAACTGAAACGGTCAATGCCGCAATTAACAGGCACAAATTAAGCAACTGGGCACGAGCCTAACACTCGCCCCATACTTGCCTCCCGACCGCGACGACACATCCCCGAGGACAGTGTAAGGAAAGACTGGTAATGAAAGAAAAGTAAAAGAAGCAAACGCGAACTGAAAACAACACTTACCAGTCAACGAGGATGTGCAGCCGCAGGCTCGAGCAAGCACAGGTAACCCACACGAGAGCTTACTACTAACTGAACTCCTCTCCGGCCGCGAGGAACCGGCTCGCACCGGGAAGGTGGGAGAGAGAAGGGAGGCGGGGAGGGGAGGCACGACGTCCACCGAAGACTACCGAAGGTCTAGAGAGGAGGGGCAGGCTACATCAGAGAACGACGTCACGTGAGGCCAAGTCGCAGATAATCGTTCGGCTACACTCAGATACCAGAAGTCAAGGGGGGGGGAAGCCACACAATATGGACAGACATACATTAACTCGGGCTGAGCCCAGCTCAAACTGAAAAAAATAGTCTTTAAATTGAAGGAGTTTTTAAACTGAATGATAAAAGTATGTTGGGACTTAAGATGATACCAAAAAATATGGTTGTTAAAGTGAAAAAATCGTTTAACTGGAAGACCTTAAACTGAGAGATCACTGTATATGTTTTGACCCCCCCTAAAAACCCACAAATTGTACTAAGAGTTTAATAGATGTCTCATCATTAAAAAAAAACTCGATAAGGTAGCTACTAACTACACTCGTCCCATTAAGTAATTGAACATGCTGAGCACCGAGCAACTTTTCATGAGCAAGAGGTCAATTCTCAGTAGTGTTTTGTACAAAAATAACCATGAATTAAATATAATTTTATGTCTATAGATGTACATGTTTCAATTACGAAACATGTATGTCAGGAAGATAGCTAAGAACAACCCTTCTTCCAAAAAAAAAATTTGAAAACATGAAGCACCAAGAAATTTCTCACGAGCATAAAGTCAATTTTCAGCAGCATTTTGTGGAAAAAATTAATCAGTTAATAAATAAAATATTAAAAGAAAAGTATACACCAAAACAGTAGTTCCAATCTTCTGTTTTTCCCAAAAATTAAAAGTTGTGTGCATCTACTGTGCATTCATAGCCAACCTAACCTCCACATGCCAATATTATATCACTAAGGATCCCTAAAAATGGTGAATAAAAATTTCTAATATTGGTGTTTAAAGAAGTTAAATGCTGTGTAAAAATTCAGTGTTTAAACTTTGAAGCAGTTTAAAAATTCAGTGTTAAAACTTTGAAGAGGTGTAAAAATTTGTTTAAAGCGATGGAAAAATATTTAAACAGTTAGTAAGGTTTTTATGTAACACTATCAAAATGATTAAGATTACCGTATTTACTCGCGTAATCGGCGCATATTTTTGACCAAATTTTAGGCCCAAAAAATGGGGTGCGGTCATTACGAGGGATTTTCAAAAAAATTACCTTCTAAATTTTGTATGGTGTAGAATATAACAAATGTACATTTTTTTTCTATATTTACTCGTCCATAGCATGACCATTTCTCCAAAAATAATGAAAAAGATTTTGTTGGTGTATAGTACAGTAAACATGGAAAAATTAAGAGACTATAAAATCTTGTTAATCCATTAATGTACGTCACTCATTTAAAGCCGTTCAAAATTATCCCACATAAGACGTTTACATTTTACGGTCCATTACATGTACGCTAATATTTCCCGTGAAGTAGTTTATAAACAAATCCGATTCACGCTTAAAACGTCACAACTCTTCAGATGCCGTTACGTTTATCAACAGAGCATCATCAACCAGCGAGC
The DNA here is from genome assembly GCA_003012365.1 of Medauroidea extradentata. Taxonomy (NCBI): domain Eukaryota; kingdom Metazoa; phylum Arthropoda; class Insecta; order Phasmatodea; family Phasmatidae; genus Medauroidea; species Medauroidea extradentata. The sequence goes on from PNEQ01076252.1 coordinate 22,492, forward strand.
GCAACTCATCGTGTCAACAGCGCGTAAACCAGTGAGCTTGACTCATCGTGGCAACAGCGCATCAACAAACGAGCGTGACTCATCATGGCAACAGCGCGTAAACCAGCGAGCGTGACTCATCGTGGCAACAGCGCATCAACAAGCGAGCGTGACTCATCGTGGCAACAGCGCATCAACAAGCGAGCGTGACTCATCGTGGCAACAGCGCATCAACAAGCGAGCGTGACTCATCGTGTCTGGTACCTAGATACTCGGTTCTGCCGCCATGTCATATAGGCACGAAAAACAAAGGATCTAGTAGTGCGTGCCGGCGTGCCGCGCTTCCGATCGACGAACGTTTGCAACGGTCGCGTTTTGGAGATAATTTTTTTGCCATTCTAAGATGTTTTCTCGCCGAAGTCCATAGCAAAACCTGATCCCTTGGTAAACGTCTTAACAGAGTTTTACTGTATTGTATCCCATGTTGAAAAATATGGGGTGCGGCCATTATTCGGAGTTTTTAAAATACTGCTCTAGGCCTTTCAAAATAATGGTGCGGCCATTATGCGATGGCGGCCATTATGCCAGTAAATACGGTATCTGAACAGTTTTGATTTTACTTCCTTATTTGAACAGTTTTGATTTTACTTCCTTATTATTATAAATATTTTATATCTATTATGTAGGCCTGGTGCTTAGTTAAATAATGCAAATTAAAATTATGAATTTTTTACGTTGCCACATTATATAATATCGTCTTTTTTTTTAATGAGTTTTTTCCCTGGTTTTAAAAACTTCCTCCAGTTTATTCAGTCCGTTTCATGATGTGTAGAGAAACTTTTTATTTAAACAAAATGTATGGTCCAATTCAATTAAATTGTTTAAAACATACCTACCTAAACAGACCTAATGTTGATATTTATTCTCTAATGGAATAGCTGACAATTATATTTTCCCACGTTTTAGCCAATTAAATTTGTGTTCCTATTCATTGTGACATAGAGCAGGTTCGTGACACTGCTGTTAACACAGGGGATCTGTCAAGCAATGTTTTTTTGTTTATTTCTGTTATGAAAATCAAAATTGTAACCTCAATGTCCCTGGTACAAAAATTTCATCTCTTCATAGACATATGCATGGTAACTAAGAAGACTTCAAACTTTTTTTGCAGCTATTGTCGCTCTGCAATATGTAAAACACAAAAATCTAGTTAATTAAAATTTTTAAACAATTTCTCATTTGGCAGTGCCATGACAGAGAGAGAAAGGTTAACTTGGATAGGAAGTGGTTCCATCCACCCCCTATCCCAGTGATAATTTTAGTGAAGTGCCCATTTATGTTCTACAACCACTTTTTAACAATGCACAAGATATTTATAAACCATTAAAACAAACTGCATAATTCATTTCACTGTGTAATTCACGTAGTTATATACAGGCCGCATTAGTGTGTTGTAATGAACATTCTTACGATGAAAGAGAGAGTTTTATGTTGAAGTAGGTCTCGAGGATTAGCGGAGTAGGCCGCCTGGTACCACCACTCCCACATTCTTTAATTTTCCACTGCCTTTTTGGTTTATTGTTAATATTGTGGCTTGTCAGTTAATATTTGCAACATACTAAAACTGATATTTGTACCAAACTGCATTGTAGATCATGTTTTAATCCATTTGCTAAACATCTTGTAGTAATTTGGCAAGGATTTCAGAATTTTTGTTTTCTTTATTTATTTTTTTTTTTTGAAAATAGCCTCATAAAATTTGGCACTCATAAAATCTGGAATATACTATCCATAATTTTTGCAACAGAGAAAAATATTTTTTCAAGTTATGATATTAAAATACAGTACTAGCATGCCAAATCAACCTTAATCTTTCGGGTACTTACTTCAATGTACAGTGTTAAATAATTTGCCATTGTTTAATTTCATTCAAAATAATTTTTTTTCATAAACTGGTGGTAGTGTTGACCCACTGTTTAACAATTTTACTCAGAAAACACAACATACTAATTTATTTATATATATATTTCTTGCCTATTACTAATTTCATATTTAATGAAAAAAATGTGAGGTTTTTTAAAAAGTAAATATGGTTTTTTCAGTTGTCACATGTGACAACCTATATTTTGTGAAAGTGACTGCTCTTGAGGAATGATGACTGACTACTGTTTCACTGCCGGGTTGGTTTCAACATAATGTATTAGAATATGATTTAATTTCTGTTTTTATTTTATGTTACCATCTTATCCAGAAGTCTCAATGGCCAGACACTATCAGATATTTATGGTCAGATTACTGATATGTTTATTCCAGTTCAGAGTGACAAACATTGCATCGAAATGGCCTGTAGCCTAAAATACAGATGGTAATTGTAAAGTTTTTAGCAAATGTGAGGTATGTGTGTACACAGGTGAATTTGTGTCTTATGCTATTTTTCAACAGATAAGAATGCATTAGTATTAAAAAAGGTTAGATGTTTCAATTAAAATAAAACAGCAACTATCAACTGTTCCAAAACAGTACGTTTGTACGAAGTAGATGAATAATCATAATGTAAAATAGAATACAGTTCTGTGGCTCACAGCATAGAGTTTGAAAAAATGAAACTTCTGAAATCTCTTTGATGTATGTATTATGTTACCACTTAGGCATATTTTTGTGATTGAATCAGTAATAGGCTGGTTACAAGTATTTGCAACACAACATTTACAAGCAAATTTGAAAACTAACATGGGTGGAAATTTCAAATTGTCTTTTGCTTTACTCGAGTCAGAGATAGAAATGTAATGGTTAGATACATTGACCTCTTTGTGAACAAAAAACATTTTTGAACAAAGTCAAAACCATTACTTATGTTTGGAAGAAACAATTATGTTCAGAAAATAAGAAGCGTGTTTTTTTCATGTTAACCAGAAAAAAGCAAGCTAAAATGTTAAATAATTTACATTGTATGGCCCAAATTGCAAATTCAGGCCAGCCTGTGAATAATTAAATGGAAATTGTATACCAAACATCAACGTCCAGTCCCTGTAAACGAACCTTGTAATCTAACTTGTGACTCAGGTAGCCAAAAACTGTAAACAGCAGCAAACTGTTTGCATTGCATTTATAAAACTACTGCCACCTGAGTTTAAAAATGCTCCGGTCTTGAAACTTGCTATCAATTCAACCGCTAAAGTATGCCTATTGTGTAAATATGGGAATCGTGTAAGGATAGCTTTAAGTTTTGTTACAGCAGAGAAATACTTTAGGCTAACATAGACATACTATTTACCTCACAGACTGTTAAAGAATATAATAAATATTTAAAAATTATGGGGAAAAATTGTGCTAAAACTCAGTTTAACAGGTTCAGCATTATGAACCTAATATTATATACCATCCCAAGGCGAAATTATTTTCATTGTCATATGTAGTTCAAACATACGTAACTAAAACTGTAACTTTGTTTACTTTATAGGAGCAGTTTCTGCCACACTAATCGTCATAATTTTTTTTAAGCTGTAAATAAAGTTATACAATTATGTGTAGTTAAATTTGTAAATAAATAATTCTTTTTAAGCATGTGCGTTTGTTTCGTGTGAATACCTATAAAAGTAGCAATGGTACATGTGTGAGATGGGGGCTGCTGGTGGCCTGTGTACTCTCTGGACAGCTACAACAGCAAAAGAGGACATGAGTGAAGAAGTACAGCATGTACTCTACAGTAGTCTCTGTGGAAGTGCGTAAAGTTTATAAAGTCTCCCTCTATTTTCACTACTGTAACTTTTAAAAGTGAGTTAATGTAACCTTTATTTATTATTAGTTGTGCAAAAACAGTACTTGAATGAAATGTGTTTCAAAGGCCTGATAAACACAAATATTTGAATCTTGTGTACCTGATTACGTATATCAAAGTAATGTACGTACTGTAAAACTGTCTCAATAAGTTACTGAAGAGTTTTTAATGTTTTGAAACCACTTATACTGATTTCAAATATCTTACTATCTGCTTGTTCATAGACCAGGTTGAAATTACTCGAAACTAAGTAGGAAAAACTTTTTTTAGTGGGAATTTGTAACAGATTTTGTGATGACCGGTTATTTATTCCTTATTACAGATTGTGAAGGTTCCAATATCTGTATTAGTTGGGTGTGTATAATTGTTGTTTGGTAAATAAAGTGTCGAGAGAGTTGGTGAAAATAATAAATATATCTGCACATAACAATACTTTCATGTTGATATTCCAAAGCAAGTAAAGAAATTTGGGTAGCGAGATATAAAAAAATTGTCTTATAGTTTCCATCTTTGCTGGAAGGAATAGTGTGTAGTGTAGTTCTGCATGAAGAGGCTGTGGAGTGTATTTTTATCACAAATACCTAAACAAATATTTTTAGCAGTAAGCAGTTTTAAGTACCTATTTACTTGAATTTAAGAAGACCCCTTTCCCCTATTTTTATATTCCATTTTGTGATGGTTCGACTATTGTCCCCAACCACTGCCTCGTCCAGTAAACCTCAGCGATATTGCATGAGCTCTTTCTCTCGTCAGGCGTGGATTCGAAACCGGAAGGAGAAATTACCAAACTCGCTGCAAATATGTCCTGGTTCCTACCTCGGGATACAGGTAGATGCAAACAATCACTAGAAATCATGGATAAGTTTCAGGATGTTTACTCGAGAGACAGATCACCTCGTAGCTCACCATACAATCT
>PNEQ01076253.1:0-27165 GCA_003012365.1 Medauroidea extradentata
GTATAAATTTAAGACGAATCAGTAAATATTAGTCTTTAAATATCTTAAAATTACAGGTTTCAAATTGTGGATAGTCTTATTTTTCATAAATTATTAAAAATATTCATTTTCGATACCTGAAAAAAAATATCGCTATCGAAAAAATATCGAAAAAAAAATATCGTAGAAAATATCGAATATATCGAAATAAAAATATCGCAATTTCGATATATCGGTATTTTTTCGACATCCCTAATTAATGCGCGTTTGGTTTCGGGCATTCATGCAGAATTATTGCTAGGGCACACGAACTGTGTGAGGAATCGGCCATGGCCTTTGACTGAATCTTGAGTACCTGGTAAACTGTATATAGTAAAAAAGTAAGCTGTGTGCATGATCTGTGGGTGCAATCGTATCAGAATACACAGTATTTTTTCTTGTTGTATCCGACTGTTGAGTTAAAAACGAGTTAGCTTTACGGTATTGCAACGGTAACACTTGTATGTAAATTGTTTTATCGTGCTCTAGAATGGTTTCGTAGCTTCGGTAGAGATATAATGATGAAAGGTGAACGGAATTTGCCGTGTAAATAAAGGAGCTATTGCAGAATTCGCGTGGACTATTGATGTGATTTCCGAAAACCCTGGAAAATCGATGTCAGGATGGTCGGGGCCAGGAATCGAGCCCGGTTCCTCATGATTGCGAGCAATGTTTTTTTTTGCAACGTTTGCATCTCGGTTAGTTCAACTAAGGTTAATTCTACTACAGGTTAGAAAGAAAATACGTTTTCCTATAGGAGAGCTTGGCACAGGGAAAATTTCTGCCACTAGTTTCGCTGCAATCGCTATGAGACCAGAAATATACGAAACCGTAGTAAAATTGAATTTAAATAAACTTTGAAATTGTATTAGTCATTTAATTTTATTTTAAAGTGAAAAGAAACCAATTTCGCGTTTTAAATTATCAACTGAACGTAACTTAAAATTCAGAAAAGCTCTGTGATTGGTCAGTTTGGTGCACTAGCGATACCAGCGCTCAAGTGGCAGAAATTTTCCCTGTGCCAAACTTATAATATTGATCTTTCTAACCTGTAGTAGAATTAACCTTAGTTCAACGCACACGACGGATGAGATTTATTCACTGTTTAATTTCGAGTGTGACACAGTTGTGCAAACATATTCCCATAAACTGTGTGAGGTGAAGTGAGAACATTTGCGTTCTTGTCAGTAGAAGTGAGTAAAATCATTTTATTGTGGTTTTATGTGTGCTAGCATTGACAACGTATGCTTAAGTTGTACAGATGGCGGGAAGATAGAAAGTGATACAAAGGTGTAAACAAACAAATGTACAGATTGGTCGTTCTCGTAAGAAGTGCCTGAGTTTCTTGGCTTTTGAGAGAATAAATCTTTTATACCCAACCGAGAACCGCTATATTGAAATTGCTATGAAACTTTGTTGCAAATTGGTTTTACTATGAAATGTAGTTTTTACAGAAAAAAAGTATAAAGATTTTAGACTATTTATCACCTATAAATAAATTAAATTGATTAGTTTACTACCATCACACTGTATTTTGTCTCAACAAAATTAAGAGCATAATGAGGCCAGTTGTAAATAAAGTTACAGAGTGACTTACGATATCGGCCCCCCCTGAATATTTTGAAAAAAAAAAAATTATCAAAAATGTTTATGCTCGAGGCCAAGGCGGTTTCATAATAGTTCCTGGAAGGATCCTTCGCATATTCGCATCCTTGAAAAGTTGCTGAGGTCGTCTTTTATTAGTTTCCGTGTTCTACCTAGAATCCAAGTGCACTCTTCCACACATCCTTGGCTCAAGGATGCGTAGCTCTCATCCATGCGAGCTTGATAGTCATTTATTATAATTGAGAAGTTGGACGATATGTTCACACACAAATGCGCCCTAACCGCAAAGGATGCGTTGCTGTGGAGGCTACGATGATTCAGGGATCCAGGATTAATCCTGTGAATTCGGAAACAGCCTATGTCTTCACCGTAATAAAGAAATATTTTATTTTTGACAAGTGCATACTTTAGGCCTACCTTAAACAGCCTATGGGAACTTAGCACAATCGGAATGGGAAGTGGTAGGCCAGCCACATCTATGGAAACTACGTGTAAGGAGAACATGTGAGGCGTCACGTGAACAAGGACCTTATAGTACCTATAATTAATTTCGGAACCTTTTCCCATGACTCTTCATAAATACAAAATGTACCTGGAAGTTAGATAACACTATTTTTAAATGAAATGGAAATAAGTGACCTCTTAATTTGTTAAATAAAATCTAATTTATAGCCCTATTCACGTGGATTTATACTTTTAAATGTAGTTTTCAAACTCAAATCATAATTTTCGTTATTTTTCTTAAATTTCCGAAACACGCTGTGTCATACAGTTAGCCTACAAGCCGCATCATCCAAGCTTTTAAAAGTGTGAATTTTTTTTTTAGCTACACTTAAATGCTGTTAATTATTGTTTACGGAGTAGTATACTTGGTTGAAGCTATATTTAATTAATTTTAAGGAATGTGAAGTCATCAATTTTTCACGTTGGATGGGTTTCAGGTGGATATTCTCAAAGCACGACTGACTTACTGGCTATTCACAGGTAACAGTATGTCATATTTCATAGTTACTAAACGCAAGTTATCTAGTGCTGTTGTATCACGTATTCGTATACCGTACGTAGCCTTTTTCACGTGGATATTTGGTAGAGGTATAGATAGATGTAGGTACGGTAACCTTAATATTTTGGGTTGCCAATAAATTTCTTTAGCTAAGTTGCCGCTAGTTAAAGATTTATAGATTCTTACTTCGAAACTGTGCGTGGGACAAAGTCTCCCCAACACTGACTGCTGTAGCACAAAACTCTTGAAAATAGACAAATTTTTTCGGTTTAATGAAATCTACTGTTGTGTCCATTTTTTATGTAAGGCGTTTTGTTTAGAAGCCGTGAATATTTTGAACTCGGAGAAAAATAGCCGAGGGAAGTTCGTATTGTGGTTGCTGGGAGTTGTTTTCGCCAATTCCATTCGACGGACTGGAGTAAGGTGGTTTCACAATCGATAACATGCAAGTAAGCATAGAACATGATCGTTAACACATGAACTAACCTCTGTTTTCTTACCTACTGATTTATGACTACAAAAAAAAAAGTGGTTGTATGTACAGAGATGCTGATATATCAGAGGCGTCGAAAACGTCGTAGTTTTTAAAATTTTTTCAGATTAAGATTTCCTTCAGTTATATATTAAATATTGTGATGCAGAATCTTTTTAAATAGCAGCATTTTGCACCTTAAAATATAAAATTTCCCGGTGGAGGACTCCTACACACCCCTTTATTACGTAGGTTATATGTACACTTTCTCTACCAGTGACGTCCCCCCCCCTCCTCAAAAATCAAATGCTTACGACGCCGATGGATATAGGACATGGTAGCCTAATATTCCGTTTCTTTTGCGTACGCATAGGACAGCAACCAATCATAGCGAAGGATTTTGTGTGTGTCAGCCATGTTTGTTTAACCTCCAAAACACACGAGCAAAACAAGGCTAGGATAAGAAATTTTATGTTAGAAAATATGTTTATGTATATTTTTAGATGTTTTACACTGTGCAGTTTATTGGGACTTCGTTGATATATTTCCTGTTATCTACAAATACGATTTCACTTCAAATATATTTCAATTTCTTCCCAGTTTTTTTCATGTTTTTTTCATGTTTTTTTAAATATAAAAATTGTGAATAAATCTTTATGCAGTTCCTGTCCACTAATTGAGGGAGTGGCAGGTAAGATATTTTCTGATTCGCTACTAAGCTTGCGTTGTGAATCATCGAAGTGCGGTAAAATTTAAAGCGATGTATTTCGTGTTGATCGTGCAGGATCTTAGAATGTCAAGTCTGCGCATATTTCACCGTGTTGTCGGTTACTTTCACTGCACACCCACGCGGGTACCTGTTTTCACACAGCCAATGATATCTATACTGGACAGGCTGCATTCGACATTCCATACCAGCAGAACTGGTTCCAGATACGTCGCCAATATTTCTCGAACTTTGTTCTTCAGTTGCGTAGCGTTTTGATCATGCCAGCTGTAATCTTCCACGCTTTATTTAGGCACGAGCTAAACACGTAGTTTAATATTATATTATTAGTGAAAAAAAGGAGGGGGGGGGCAAATGACAACGCTAGGATATTGGACCGGGGGGAGGGGTGAATGACTATATATAATTCTAGAAAATACCATTTTCTTATTTTTACATTTGGTTTCACCAGCTGTGCGCCACTTGATAGGTTCGAGATAAAGATATGATTCTGAACTTTTGTAATAGTAGTACTATAAATGTTTGGCTTATAAAGCTAAACGTTGTCGTTGGTCGGCGGGTTTTCTCGGGGATCTCCCGTTTCTCCCGCGCTTTCATTCCGGCGCTGCTCTATACTCGTGTCATGTTACCCCTCACCAACGCTAAAGATCTCTATATTAAGCGCTGACCAAAATTTCTCACTCGCTTATAAAGTTACTGTCAAGAATAAAATGGTACAGGACTGTTACAAGTTGGGGCAGGTACATAGGGATGGAGGTCTTTAATAAAGAAAATAAAATAAATAAAGTTAACCTAATTTATTTACAACTATGTATACAAAAAACTGTGTCAGTAATGATTAACCACGATTAAATATATGTCAAATAAAACAAATAACTACTATTTACATAAAGGTTATAAAATCTAAGTAATACAAATTTCAATCTTCTATAAAAGTTCTTTGTACATGGAAAGCCTTAATCACCCACGAATGGTGGACCTGTTGTCCTAGCACGAGCACCGACGAATCTCTTGTAGCCCAGAAACTCCTTCGTCACACTACTTGCCGCAATCACCTCGCCGGATACCCTCAAGACACTTCTCGCATTCCAATACTTCCTTACATCCGTCACTATAACAATCGACTATATTCAATGCTATAACTTCAACTAACACCAGACACCTACCGGCCAAAAACGCTCTTGTCTCTGCCGCAACTCTCTTTTATACCCTTACTATAAACCTCAAATTCTCTCGGCAAGCCTTTACCTCGAAGTTCCTAGGAGGTCTTATCTGGGTCAAGCACCGTCTTGCAAAATAGAATACGCACAGGAATACTCTAGGCCATGATAGCTGCTGTTATAGGTGATTCGGAATAAAGTGAGCATTCAAAAAAGCCCTGATAATTTTTCTATTTTATGCCAGTTTATATATTTCCGCTGCATGTAAACATCAACATTGCCACGTGCTGTTATTTATAGGCTTATACAATGTTTACATTTACGTTACACTGCTCAGATAAATTTTAGCTACAATATGTACTCATTAAATATACGGGTGTTGAATATGTGCTATACTCAGTAATAATCTTAGTTATAAATACCTGCGAGTAAACGTCTTACAACGCTGGTTTCTCTGCGCCTACTCTAACGACACTAGTACCGTTACGATTCTGGTAAATGCATGCACAGTGTATGCGAACTTTTATATTAAAACCGCCACTAATAAAAACACACGACACACGCAACTCAAGAATTCAAGTTCCGTTCAGCATACTGCAATGAACGGCGACGACGCACGTTAAGAGAAACAATAAATAACGTCTTTATGTGTGAAACAGGGAAAAAATGCTGTTTCTATTTCCAGATACTCAGGCTGGCGATTATAAAACAAAACAACTTACATTACCATTGACTTCACATAATTTAGCAATGATATTCATAGTCACTTCTAATACTTTTGAATGTGATTATCAGAAACCCATATTCTTTACACAACCGACAAACAAACTGAATGACACAATTCGCTTCCAAAATCTAAGCGAAGCGGCGAAAACCTAACTCTGATGCCATCTGTCGGTGAAATTTCAAACTACTTCCGTGGCGCGAAGAGTTGGCGGCATGTGCCAACGATAATCGACTCGGTTGCGTCGCTTTGTGCTGGCGCTAATTAAATAAAATTATACAGTCAGTAGGTATGTCAGTAAAAACTTACAGAAATATTTTAAAGTATATTAAATACAGAGAGGTCGTTTGCATTTGATGTTGTTTCACTAATGCTGTATTCAAATAAGAACATACACGCAACTACATGAAATTATTCGCTACCAACCATACAAACAATAATGTTACTGTTGTTAATGTTGACTTATATGCAGTAACGGCTAGTGAATTTTTTTCAAAGGTCAAATCTTTAGTGCTCACTTTATTCCGAAGACCTATGCCCGAGATATGTGTGCAGGAGGTTGCCGTCGAGCGTCGCAAAACGATAACATGAGCAGCACAATGCACGCTGAAGCTCTTTACTTTACCGCTGCTATACCAGCTTAACACTGCTCTCAGATTATCGTGGCGCTACAAGAGGTAACACGAACCGTACAGAGCATACGGGGCTCTCTTAGATCGGCTATCACGTTAATAACAACGTTGATGACAACATTGCAAAGAACGTAGCTGAAAACATTGTTAGCAACACCCGTTGATCAAGACCGCCCAAGAATGTGCCGGAAATGTTATCAAAATTGTCGGCGACAGTTAATTAACATGTTTATACTTAAATGCATAACTTTTGATAACAAACGCTTTCTTCAGCATGTTCGTAATAATGTTAACATGTCTTTGTACATTTTAATAATTACAGTGTTGAATGCAAAATGTTATCAGCAATTTTCAAGCATTTTTTGAAAACATAAGTTAGCAAAGTTATTGCTGGCAGGCGCGAATCCAGGGTGGGCCCGTCCCCTAATTGACAATTTTATGCGTAGAATATCCTTAAAATATTACAAATTTTGAAAGTGGTACCCTATATCCAATTGTGCGTTTAGAAAACTCCTTAAATATCACCATTTTGCGCCTTAAAAAGTACATTTTTCCGGGAGAGAACCCCCTCCCCCCCTTTTTTTCTTGACTCAGTATGTGGTCAGAGCTATTGTTTTAGGGATCCCCCTCTCCCCAAACCTAGAGCTGAATCATTCCCTGTTTATAGGCGCTTACGGAAACTTACTATAATCCTACTGGGTAGCATTGGTCACGTGACTGGATCTACTCAGTTGTTGTATGCTTAACGAACGGTCGTAAATCTAGAGAGTAGTATTTCGGTCGCCTTAAAATGAATTACGTATTTTGGCAACATTTTTACTTGATGAACTGCTCTAGACTTTTTGTTCAACAAAAATACTACGATCTGAAATCTTATTTTCCGTGAACATTTATTCAAACCGCCTTTACATATTTTCTATTATGTACGCATGCGTGAGTCTGTTTAACTTTTAACGTGCGTATTCCTTTATATCATCTGCTGGCTGCTAACTACCCTGCTCAGCTCCCGAGCAGGGTAGATCTACGATCCACGTGGATCCGCCCTGCTCCCGAGCAGGGTAGATCTACGATCCACGTGGATCCGGCGACGGGATCGAGTTCATTTTTAGATCTTGAGGGCCGGTAGATCTTTATCGCATTACGTTTCTGACCGATTTACTCGCTATCGAGTGGATCCGAAGGAGTTTCCGTAAACGCCTTGTAATACCTCCCTCCTCCCCCCTCCCCCGAGGGAGGGGGGGGGGCAGAAGGAGGGGAGTTATGACAGTCCACCGCTGCTGATTGAAATAGTTTTTCCAATTGGAGTGGACCCAAATTTTTAAACGGCGCGTGGATTATTATTTTGTGTAGGAGCTAATAAATTTTGTTTCTGTTTTGCTGTTGATAGGGACTGAGGATCCATTAGCTGGATTATTAAAAGTATTCCGTCAGACATCTCGCCACCATTATTAGTTGACCTTGGAAGAGTTCTCGATGCTTTGCTCCGGGAAGTGTAAAGCGAAAGGGTTATAAGGGTAGCCTCCCAAAAAAAAAAAAAAAAAAAGTACCGAGCACGTCCCTGGATGGGTTTTACAGTCTTTCCACCCAATTGAAAAACTGTAATTATTAGGAAGATTGTAGCCACCTGGAAATATCAGTGAATTTTCATGGAATTATTGGTTTTTCAGAGACATTTTTCAGGGAATTTTCTTGCCTCGTTTATTTTGAGCTTCCGCAAAAAGTCAGGAAAGAGTATAATGGAGTTTTGAGAGCATTATAGCATTTTATTTAAAAAAAAATTAGTCATGTAAATGTGATTCAACTCCATTGTCAAGTTAGTAGTTATTTCTGCTGAATGTTTTGTCAAGATAACTGGTAGTAATGTCAGAAAGGACTTCAAATATTTTTGTCCATTGGAAAATGTGTTGAATGAATGTTATTTTCATACGTGCAAAAATCTGAGAAGTTTTTTGTTTTCTGTCAGGGAAATCGCCGAAAATTCAGGGATTTTTCTTTGTTGCAATGAGTTGCCACCTGGTCTTGTCTTCGCTTCGCCGCGCCAGGACCAGCTATCCTGACGCCTTCGCAAGTCTCGCATACTAAACGCACGCATAACATTGGGCACGGTGAGTCATGGGCCGGGCTATTTCTACCACGCCTGTGTGTGATGAACGCCAATCCAATTCAATTTGCGGCGTCTTGTGATGGGCCTAATCCGCCTCTTCCGCTGTCTGGCGGGCCAGCCTCCTGACCGGGCGGGGCGGACCTCTCCAGGTACCAGTCAGGCCTTTATGCCGGCGACCCGTTCATCTTCGTTCTTACTGGTTCATTCTTTCCTACGACCCGTTCATCCTCCCTCCCGGATCTTTCATTCACCGCTACGATTTTACGCCTGCCCAGCCCGCAGAGCGGAAGTACGAGACTTTGGTCACCACTCCAACCAAGGGCGTTAAAAGTACGTTTAATATAAAACACATATTTTATGTATCTTTAAGAAATTATTAGCTTTGTAGACGAAGCTTGTGAATACAGTTTCCTCGTAACGATGCGTCGAATTCACAATGTGAATGTTAACACTGTCATGCAACTAGTGAAAACCAGTTGACTTACTTACTGAAACCAAATAATTACAAGTACAGTAACATGGAATGAGCTACGTAACAAAATATTAGAAAAAAATCACAGTTTATATGTAGCCTACTTAAATAATTGCTTTATTTCCAACTTTTTCCGGACATTTGGGATTTTTTTTTTTAAGATTAAAAAAATTACGTTGTGGCTTTGAGTGTTTTATTACGTAGCTCATTGAACTTTACTTAACAGTAAATTATTTAATTAGAGTAAGTAAGTCAGTTGGTTTTCTGTATTAGAAACTTAAAAAACGATTTTTCTGATGTGTGAATTTACGAAAACATCAAACGATGTTGGAATGATAGTTACAAAAATCACAGTAATTAGAAAGGGCATTTCGATGCCTTTCAGATTAGCTAAAAAAATTTTTTTCTATATATTATATCTTTGAAAATACTACTGAAGGGATTCTTGTGAAACTACGGTAGAAAAGTGTATTGGACTTTGCTTAAAACTTTCCACCATTATAAAATATGGGGTTGCCACCGGAAGTGTCAGTCAGGCGAATGATCTACGATACCACTACACGTCGTTTCAGTGCAAAGTTTTAGTTGTTGTTTTTTTCCTATGGGACTTTAAGCTGTAACACCAACATTTAATTTCTGGTAGTAAGAAGTAAAGGGCCAATGCACCACTACCCTTTGTAGTTTACAAATTTAGGTGGTATTTTCCTAGTTAAAGCCTCTTTTTGTCTATGTTTTAGAGTTCCAAAAATCGTGTTTCGAACAAGCGTGCAAAATTTATAAAAACACAAAAGCATATTTTTAGTTTGCGTTCTTTCTGTAAGTAAACGTAATATAGGGCCTAAGTTAAACGTTTTCGTATAAAAATAATGCTTGTAACTCGCTACAACACTGTCCATGCGCCAGGCGAGGACTTAACGTAAAATGTATGCCACATGCGAAAATCCGGGGACCGACTCCGCCGGGAATCAAACTCGGATTGCCTTGATGGGAGAAGCGTGCTCTAGCCGCTGCAACATCCTCCCCCCCCCCTCCCGCTCCAGAGGGATGCTGGGCTTCGGCCAACGCAAGTTTATTTGAAGACTACTCGAGGTACGTAAAATATGTCTGCTTACGAATAGCATTCAAAGAACTTACGGCTCGGAATAAGTTGCCATATTGAACTTTTTTGTATTTCGCTCTTATGAAATTCTGAGTAGAAAAATGTGAAATTTGTTACTTACTATAATATCAATTCTATTTTCTTGTACTACAATAAAGGCATAGCAGTTCAACTTTTAACGTATATAAGTCGTAATCAGTCCAGCAATTTATTTTACATTTTTAATTTTTTCGACTGATTAAGTTATAACTTTAAGTCGTAAACTGCGATGCTTTTATTGCAGCGCAAGATAAATAGAATTGATATTATAGTAACAAATTTCACAATTTTCTTCTCAGAATTTCATAAGAACGAAACATAAAATAATTCAATATGGCGACTGATGCCGAGCCGTAAACGTGTGTGTATCCTTCTTAAGATCCTCAATCTCAACATTATCGCAGCCGACAGCAGCGATCCGTTTCAGGCACTATATTATTGGTTAAATACGTGTATGTAAATACATTAGTGTCACACACATCTTAAGGCTCCTATCCACCTGCGCTTGAAACGCATTGCAGCGAGTTACAAGTAATAATATTTGGAATAATAGTCTCAAAGCGCATTACGCCTGTTCATCTATGAAAAAAAAATTTCAAACAATGTTTCGACCAGTTTAAAAATTAGGATCGCTTATTGGAAACACGATTTTCAAGACTCTCAAAATGACTAAAAGCAGCAGTTTTAAACTGCCCTATCTAGGAAACGGTTTTAATGTTAGTACTTGTAATGTTTGTATTTGTAATATTTTTGTTTTGTTTAGGTAATTCAATTTTTTTCTTAAGGCAATTTATGTTAAGGTAGTTAACTTTAGGCAAATTTTGTTCAAAAGGGCTAAAGGTCAGCTCTGTATTAGATTACATAAACTCACTGAAACTGTTGAAATGTTAATACCTGTAATGTTTGTATTTGTAATATTTTAATTTTGTTTAGGTAGTTCAATTTTTTTCTTAAGGCAATTTATGTCAAGGTAGTTAACTTTAAGGCAAATTTTGTTCGAAAGGGCTAAAGGTCAACTCTGTATTAGATGACATATACTCACTGAAACGGTTGTAATGTTAATACTTGTAATGTTGGTATTTGTAATAATTTTTTTGTTTAGGTAATTCAATTTTTTCTTTAGGCTATTTATGTTAAGGTAGTTAACTTTAAGGCAAATTTTGTTCTTTGATTTATTTATTTCTTTAAGGCAAATGTTATCACTTAATTTTTTTTTCATTTCTTTCTTAGCAAATGTAAATTATATGATGCAATGTATCACGTATTTGTTGCAAACCGGCCCATGGCTGAACTATACGTGGGTAAATAAATGAATAAATGAATAAATGAAATGAATGGATTAGTAAAACACAATAGAAGTAAGCCCTGGAATTTGAACCATAAGTATCGCAAATAAAACAATTGTCACTGCTTAGTCCCATAGGAAAATGAGTAATAGTAAATCTTTGTGCGCTAGTTGCGGGGTTTGTGTGTAGAGACGATAATGCATTACGTACATGGTTACATACGTCGACCGACGTCACTCTTAACGCTCCATTGGTTTTGTGCCTCGCACACCAATGCATTATTACTATATATCGGATATGGTACGCATTGTATACCTCAGAAAAGCAAGTTATCGGCGAGGACATTGCACACCAGTTCATTGACTGGCGCCTGTAGGCTAGGGCGAGGTCGATGTGCGCACTTTGTCGCTATTAGTGAACAGCACTTCTTGGATTCGGACGTGTAAAGTTTGTTCACCCAGCTTGCAGTGGCATTTTTCCGCAAAAGTGGGGGATGAGACGAACTGTCTAAATTACCACACTGTTATTGTTTGTTAATGGAATTCGTGGTGGATAAGATCTCGTCGTCTTTCCGAAATAGTTTTCTTTCATATTTACGTTCAGTTATATTATTTACATTATACATTCATATTCTTCGGCCTAGTTTGCCGTAGTTTGTTTTACAAAATTACTCTCCCTGTTCGCAAGCGAAAAGTTCTATCGCAGCCGTATGTGTAGTCTGCGACCTAGCCTCTGAATGGTTAGTAATTTTTATCGTAGTTTCACTATTGTAGAAAGTGCGACTAGGAGCGTACGCTGTTTTGGATTGTTCGGGATAAAAAGAACACTTAAAGTCTAACCTTTGAAAAATATCATTAGCTTTTACTGCATTAAATTCAACGTTGACCATAGTTCCCTTAATCTTTGTATGGTCGACAGCGATTTACTGCATATAGTTCCCGTGTACTTTCCTATTGTAATACAATTATACTAAAATAAAATGAACCGAAATTGACAAACTCCTATTTTATTTAATTAATAAACTTTTTTTATCGAACTGTGTAGGTTCTTGCTGACTGCACAATTTATCTTACACCTATATTAAATCGCCGTCTCGTTTAGGCATACATCTACATATACTGTTACAATCTAATTTGTGTGTTGGTCTCACTGAAAGAAAACTTCTTAAAATATTTAGGAAGTAATTAACCTAAACACAATATGGGACTCTTATTATACGTCCTCTTTTAACATGCAAATTTGCACAGTTGTTACAATAAAAGTCTGGTAACTTTAGTATTCATTTGACTGTAAAGTTTCGGAGTGCTACCAAGGTTGTCTGGGAAACAATTCTACCATAGGCTACTTACTTTCTTATCTCTCCTAAACGCACGTGAGACAAATTAACTGAAAAAAAAAATTTAGGAGTGTAGCTTACACGAAGCGGACTCTTGCTGGCCCACCATTTGCCTCGTGGATGCAGAGAGCAAGGAGCCTATAGACGATTCAGAATAAACTGAGCACTGAAATAAGCCCTGATAAAGTTCTATTTTCATCCTATTTGTATCTTTCCGCACGTAACGGCTAACGACAATAAATGTCTAACCTATCCGGACACGTTACAATGTGTCCATCCTACCCAGATTTATCAGCGTTATGGGTGTCTCTTCCCTAGAAGTAAGCAGAAAAACGGCGGGTGATATTTACGAACGAAAACAGAGATAGATCCGACACACCCAATGTTTGGATTATCCCTCAACCGCCGAGATCAAAATCAAGAAAGATCTTTTTACAGTCACCCAAAGCAACCCCATTATCGGCAAATAAACACCGAGTAGAACTATGACGGGAATTGTTTTCAGAAAGTCCTTAGAACAACCCGAATGTGGAACTTCATGTGGGCTTCGCACTTTCTTGCGGTACGGCTAGGAAAATTGTGAATCAGCTATAGGACTGGCGTGTCCCTGTGTAAAGAAATTTTGAAGAAATGGTGCTATATTAGTACTGATGAACTCTGTGAATGTGGCGAACTACATGATCTGCAGAAAACCGGATGAGGATGAACCACGCACCGTAGACGACTTGGTTATTACTAGAGGAGGAGATTTATCGCTGGAAAATTTGACTGTTTTCTAGGCTTCAATGTATGTATTCATTTCTGACGCTTTTATTTCGTTACTAGCGAGTCCCTATTTGACTGGGCCAATGCAATGATAACTGGTGCGCTTCGACTGGACGTCTGTGGTTCGTCTGTAAACAACTAGACCGTGCTACATGACCTCCGGCCAACAATACATGACGGTACACTGATTTGCAGAATACACTGGCAGAAAACGTTCCCACAATTTTACACCATATCTAGTTATAACTAATTACAAGGCTATCCAGGCTGCTAATTTGTGGAACCTGAACACTTGTAAACCTTGGTGGATGTACACCACTTTCATTAACACGTATCACACCGTAGTATTACAAAATATTGTACGATATTGTAAATTATAATTTTACTGATTTTATTGTTCCTATCGTATATCGTCTTTGAAAAGAGTAAATAAATTGTCCACGTTGAATGCCAAAGGATTGAACTATTGATGAACTCTTCTCTCTTACCTGGAAGCTACTAGCGCCGAAACCCAAGTGTGCAGTTTTCAGCCATTTTCAATATTTTAATCCTCTTGATGGCATGTGATATGACCAACGTCAAACGTGACGTAGTAGTTTTATTCCTGTCACGAAAAAAAAAAAATATTCCCATGACAGTTATTTTTCGAGATACGGGCGTGCGCAAACACTGAATTTACAGACCATGTTAAGAAGTTTGTTGTTTATTGCATAATTTTTAGTGTATTGTTATTTTTTACTTGTAGGGTTAAAAGAGCATTTCTAAAATAGTCTGCGCGTATGTTTGACGTGCAAGGAAGTGCTGCATCTTATTGACGTAACTGAGGCGACCTTTAAACAAGTAGCTATAAAAGTCGTTCACGACTGCGCGCACATATGTAAATCTCTTGTATCCGACGCTCGCTATCGCATTCCGCCGCAATCAACCGCGGTGCTTAAAGGTCGGAGACGATCTGCATTCCACAATACGTTCACAGAACGTCCAGAAACAAACGCATAACACCCACACCACGCGAAACTTAGGCTACGAAAATGTTGGTGCCAAAATATTGTACGAGGGACATTTATATGCACACTGTGGCAACATAGCTATGTAGGGAAAATTTCTGCCGCTAGTTTCGCTGCAATCGCAAAGGGACCAGAAAAATACGAAACTGTAGTAAAATTAAATCTAATAGGCTTAGAAATGACAGAAGTCATTTAACTTAATTTTGATGTGAAAATAATCCGATTTAGAGTTTTAAATTATCAGATTGATCAGTTTGCACCCATTACCGATGCCAGCGCTCAAGCGGCAGAAATTTTTCCCTGTGACAAACTTTTAACATTGATATTTCTAACCTGTAGAAGAATCCGGATATACAACTTGTCTTAACTACTGCTGATCTGACCAGCATCCCGGGCAGTCAAAATGTGATTCTATGTTTACTTGATGTAACGTACACAAAATAATACGTGGCCGTGGAGTTTGAGAGGGGGAGATTCGCTGTGCAGTGTTCCCACATTGTGCACGTAAAATGTCGTGATCATTTTTTCCGCGTACGTTTTTGTTTCCAATTTAGCCCTTGATTAGCGATTGGAAATCACTTGGTAATCATGGTCGGAAAGGCTTTCACACAACACAAGAAAGGGTAGTGATAATGATCGATGTCGCTTTATGTTCTTTTGTCTTAGTTTTTGCTGTATTAAAAAGGCGTGGTACATTATTCAACGCTAAAATCATTAATCTGTAATTGTATGTTTCTTGAAGCCAATTTGCGAAAGTTAAACAATAGCAATCCTAGACAATAGTTTTAGCCAACGTTTACAACAAAATTGTTTACAGTGTTACGAACTTCTGAGGCACAATCTCTGACGCCGGAACCTCGTGCATTTAACTGCGGCGCAAGAGATCACGCGTAACGAATTAGTAATTCTGGATAACTATTTACTCATGAAGCTGGCAAATACCATTACCTAGGATTGTCATTGAGTGTTTTATCCATATTGGTTTCGAAAGAAAAAAAAACGTAAAAATTGATTTTCAGCGTTTATGTACCACGCACTCTTTAAGAATAATAAACATGTTTTCTCCTCTTGTTCATGTCCCTTCCTTGTGTTTTGTGACGTCACTACCGCCCCAGGAGAGCGTTTCGACCATGCATCAATGTGATTTCCCATCGTGTGGGTGTCCTTTATCTCTCCTGAAAGTTTGGAACCGATGTACAGATATACTCTGTATAATCGTCTTCAGTTAATTTTAAAATTGCTTTGGATAACTAGAAATTCGTTGGACGCGAAAATAAATTCTTCGTGTAGTTTGATGACAAGATGCCATCTACTGGACGCTACCTTTGTGCTGGGAGGCCCAGACTTGAACGTTGGAGCTGCGTGATACTTCTCCGAGAGTGGCAGACGTAACCTTCGGCTGTGGGGCAGCGCAGATCCGTGTGCTTTGTAGCGGGTGTGTTGGAAGAGTGTGTTGCGTGACCTACTTTAACTGTCTGCCCGCCCGCCCGTCGACTTCCAAACTTAGGAGGCGCCCGCAGGGATGTCGCTCTTCGCGAGGGGCGTCTGGCGCGCGCTCCGTCTAGCCTCAGTGTTGCCAATGGACGACCTGCCCCAGTGACGCAGAAAAAAATTGCATGCTGGGAGAATCAGCTGTGTCTGCTCATACAATCGCTAGTTTGCCATAAGACTCAATGCGTGTTTGTTACGTGATGTATACCGAACTGTGTAAAACATTGCTATATTTTTAACGTGTTGTAGGACTACCAACAGTTCTATGAAGATATGCAAAGTTTCTTAAAGTCTAGTTATTTTAAAATATAAACAATTGCATCGGAAAGCCCGCCACTTTGATTTCATGCTGGCTGTCATTGCGAAATGTTTTTATTTTTGTATATTTTTTGTTAAGCTAAGGCTAAATTGCCTTCTTATATACTTAACAAAATTTCAAACACACATCACATGTACAAAGGTTGTAATAAAAGTTTGTTAAAAAGGTTACTAGAAGCTATTTAAAAAAAGAAGTAAAGAATGAAATCATCAGTGTTAAAATGAAACAAGTAATTTAAATCCTGGAATAGACTTGCATCTTACAGCATATATTATCGATAAGTTATACAAGAGTAAGGTAAATAATACAAATGACTTGTGCAGCAGAAAAGGAAAATAGAAACAGTAACACTAAAGTGAATAATAAAGTAATAAAATTGATTCCCAAAAATCTAGAATAAAATATGTACATAATTATAGTAAGGCAGAGAAAAATTTAACGAGAAATGAGTGGGTGATTTGATGGAATCTGCGAATTTTCTTGATATGTTTTATGGTACTGCGCTTGATCGCGACTAGTATTTATTAACTAAAACAAGTGTGCACAGTTCTTTGGCGAATTTTTATACTATAAACAGTGCATAGTGCAAATCACTATCACAAAGTAATTTGTAGGCCTAAGCCTGCTTTTAGCCTCCCACTGGAAAAGACTTAGAAGTTTATATATTTTATAAAATATTCAAGAATTGTAAAGAAACCGTATGTCCGTTTATGAAATTAAGTTATGTTAGAATCTCATATTTGTACGAGTCAATGTATGCTTTTAATTTTACGTTTTCGTCCTCCCAGATAATTGCTGCAAGTCAATGGGCATGTAGGTCTACCTAGTTGTTTCTGTTACCACTCGTGAGCAAATAGGATATAACATCCCAAAATCATTTATGAACATATTTATAGGGAGACATTGTTAGATTATACACTGTAGTGGTTTCGTGCTTTGATATTTTCCCCCCGTTCGTCGAGATAATTGCAAGACGAATTTGAGGTTTTACCGTGCAGAACTGTTTTTGTAATTTTTACGGCACTACAGTTACAGATTTTTATCAATTTACTCATAAACCACTAAAAATTCTGCTGACTGTTAACATGAATACTTGTAGACTTTATTCAATTATAAAATTACCTAACCCATTTTAAAAGTCTGACGAAATTTTATATTTTCATTCAAAACCAGACCCACCCCACTTATATTTTGGAAACAAAACAGAGCAGCTGCTATCTGTTGAATGGTGTAGAGTTACGAAGTGTTCCCTCTGGCGAATTACTAAACTTTTAAGCGATGCATGTTCGTAAAATTAATTCAGAACTAGAAGTGGACATTTTTAAAAAAAATAATAATTTGACAGTTACAATGACGTACAGCAACAAACCTGCCATATTTTACTTCCGTTAGTAACGCAACATGCAAGTTGTTTTCGTTACCCTGCAAAATTGGACAAGGCGGACGTGTCTGGTTTTTATAGTTTTCTTCTTATTTCTCCACTAAATGCTTCTAAATTCCGTCAGATTTAGCCTAAATTCCGTCAGATTTAGCGTAAACGCAGCTTACTAGGCAACAGACAACACTGCGAGTTTTCGTCCGTTCGTTAACCTCTATTCACTGTAAAATGCGTGTTCTTTTTAGGACCTCAAAAACGACTGTACCACTAATGAATGTATTTTGTTGTCGCTTCAGACATAAGCTTCAGTGATCATTTGAATGTATGCAAGTCCTCGCTTCAACGATGTAGTGGAGAATTTAACGCATGATCAGTTTGACGTGAAACTGGAAAACGTATTTCCAATAGTTTCATATATTAAGACTTATTTTGGACATCAGCTTTTCTCGTCTGAGGCGAGAACCGTTGAAGGCGATAAGTCGACTCCGATACGTGCGTTAAACACGGCTTCGCCTCTAAGCGTTGAATACTATAAACCAGCGCGCAGTGTTTTCGTAGAAAATGTTGTCAGTGGGGCTTCAAGCTGTGACTTGATTATTTTACTTGTGTGAAGTATGTGCTAAAAGTCCAACGCAGGTCTATCACTTTTTTTAACGATTTTACAGCTGGTGTTTTTCCAGTTACAACAATGACCAAAACCATTGTTACCACCTTTGAGGAGCTGGAAATATTTTTTACTAGCTGTGCCCGCGACTTCGTTCGCGTGGAATAGTGTCTTTGGGTAAATATTTCACAATGTTTTCTCTAAATTTACTCCTGCTACTTTGTCTGTCCCTGAGCTTTATTAATATATATACCAGGTCCACTTACTCTAACGCTAACTCTCAGTTTAAACTATATTTTACTTTTGACCATAAACTATTATTATTTTACACCCTTGCGGGTGTATCGAATAAAAAATGACTATAGTTCCATACAACTTTTCATCCCCCCTTTTAACCCCTTACAACCCTTTTTTTCGCATTAAAAAGTAGCCTATGTCCTTCCTCAGGCTCTAGTATATCTGTATATCAATTTTCATTTAAATCGGTTCGGTAGTTTTGGCGTGAAAGCGAGACAGATAGACAAGAGTTACTTTCGCATTTATAATATTAGTTAGGATAACTGGACGGTATTTTTAAAACAATGTAGACATAACTTCAAGTGTTTTTTTTATAGAAAAACGTATTTATAACACTTTTAAAGTCGTAAATGAAGAAAATACTTTTCGTACCACTACAGCACAGCTCATGCACCATGTTCAACTAATTCCCTACCTACGCTTTAAATGCGTTGCAGAGAGTTACGGCTATTCTTTATTTTTTGTGACAAAAATTTTTAACGCGCATTGTGTTTGTGTATCTACGTAATGAACACATGCACTTCACTGTATGTCGCTATAGTTTAAACAATTCGGCACGTTTCGTAGAAACATCATTTATGGGCCTCTCAAAATTACCAAAAATGGCTTTTCCATACTGCCGTATCTGGAAAAACAACAACCGAATCCGGAAACATACTGCCGTATCTGGAAAAACAACAACCGAATCCGGAAAGACGCAACTGTAGAAACATGTGTTAAGACTTTGAACTGTGCATGCCACAAATAAAATAATGTGGTCGCAGCTTTAAGTCCCTCAGGGAAAAGGATAATACTAAGCGCTGCACGTCAGCTGAGTGTCTTGCGCGGAAGAGGCGATAATGGATAACATATGCCGGTTAGTGGCACTCTTTATCACTCCTGCCCACGGCCGTAGAAGAACAGGTCTGGACACTCGCCTGGATATTTGACCCCCTTGTTGTTTGGCTGTAGTTCACCAAGTTACCGAGAATATTGTGTTTTATTGGTAGAGACATGCAAAATTCGCGTTATTTTCTGACAGCTGACTAGACTCCAAGTGACTATAGGCTCGTTCGACGTCTCCCGCTGGCTGATATTGTCGTGACTTGCCGCGGAGAATACTTACACGGTAGAGAGGCCAATCTGTGTAAAGACATAACACACGTCAATGACGACACATAAAAGTTCGTGACCAATTGCCTCGTAGATTATGCTCTGTTATGTATAGGAAAGTGAAGTTTAGCCTGTTACCAAATGATAACGCGAATTTTACATGTCTCTATATTATTGGTGCTGATGTTACGGCGGTCGGACTAAACTCCGCCCACTTCCTTTCCGCTAAAATAAACAATTTATCAAAACGTATTTTTTATCAATTTACGAAATACTTTCTTCGCTCACAATTTTAAGAAAAGGCTCCAGCAATCTTTATTTACTTTATAAATTTAACAATGGGAAAAAGTGGGCGGAGTTTTGAGTCCGACCGCCCGGAAAACAGCGCCAAAAAGTACGACATTCTCGGTAACTTGACGAACTACAGCCAAACAACAAGGGGGTCAAGCAAAATACATTGTTAGATAGGCGAGTGTCCAGACCTGTACTTCTACGACCGTGCTCCTGCCTCACACACGCACAAACACAGCCTATCTAGGGAGACCCCTTAAGGCTCGGCGTCAGTAGCCATATTGAATTATTTTATTTTTCGTTCTTATGAAATTCTGAGAAGAAAAATGTGAAATTTGTTACTATAATATCAATTATATTTACCTTGCGCTACAATAAGAGCATCGCAGGTAAACTTACAACGTATATTTAAACCGTAATTAGTCGAGCAATTTTTTTTATAATCTCAATTCGCCCGACTGATTACGACTTAAATATACGTTACAAGTTTAATTGCGATGTTTTTATTGTAGCGCAAGGTAAATACAATTAATATTGTAATAACAAAGTTCACATTTTTCTTCTCGTAATTTCATAAGAACGGAAAATAAAATAATTCAATATGGCGACTGATGCCGAGCCTAAAACACAATTTTGCTTTTATGTTTTTAAACGTCTCTCCTGTTGTGACTCCTCTCAACTTATGAAGCAAGCTTTTTTAGACTGCTGTATCTGGAAAAATAATCCTTAATTCGTAAATCATAAACGATTAACCTTCGTTTCCCTTTAATTTTCAATTCATTCGGAGCATAAAATAAACGTGCAGCTGGAGGGATTCTATAAATTGACCCGTAACTATTGGACACTTCGTAGAAATTAAAAATTTAACTTAAACTAAGATTTTAACTAACAAAAGTACCTATTTTATCTTATACCGTCTGTATTCTTAAGTGTCCAACAGTCGGCGTATGCTGAATGTAAATAAAGTATCGCTGAGAACGATTAGCACCGATTAGGAAATCAATGTTAATAAAGAGCAATCTTAAATTAGAAAGCAATTTGTACCATCTCGGCTAATATTTTGTCAGTGTTTTTGAGATGCATTTGTATGACGATGACACCATGCACCGAAATCTGAAACTACAGCGGAAACTTTGTCTTAGTCGTCTGTCACCTAGGCAGCCAGCCACTTGAAGGCAACATCTTGTTGGAGCAGAGTCGCAAATGAAAAGTTAGCTTGTGCTTATCCAAGAGTTGCAACTCTTGAATGGCATACTTCCCTGATAGTTCTGGTGGTTAGTTATCCTCATATAAACGTGTCTAATTTAGCTATACAGTGAAGATAAGCTTTAAATGGCTTATCAGTTTTCCGTTCTAGTTGTGGTTTTTTCTCCTTAGACCTGTGGTTTTCCTACGCCCGATACTATTATATCAGCAAGTATCAGATGTGGTTTTCCGTGATAATTTTTACCGGGATATGTACCATATTTCAAACAGCATTTCTTTCAGGGCCTCTCAAACATTTGGTCATTGTAATTAAAACCTTTTTAAGGACACGAACTTGATTCGATCTGCCAGTATATCGGTAGCGTTTAGTTAAACTTCCAAAATGTCATGATGGGTAGTTCATGAGCTCTTCTCGCGTCAACTCGGCATGTATAATAATTGTAATAATAAATATGTTTGACCTTGGTCGTTCGTTGCGAGTTGTAGAATTTGCTGGCTGTGTTGTGTAAAAACATGTAGGTAATAAATAGTTGGGGGGAAAAAAGGGGGAGGGGTGTTAAAACGAAAAATTCATCATGACTTTATATTAAAAAGGGTTTGCTTTGCCGAGAAAAATCTGTAGAAAATATATTTTAATTCTAAGAGTGTATTATTACGTGCAATTTTTTTGTTATGTTTTCGCTATTATGATAAAGCAATTTGGATAAATGTTTTCCCCTGAATTTCGACTACGGCTACATGCCGTGATCAATTGATTTTACACACAGTGTTGGCTTATTTTGACGGACTTCTTTTTTTTTTTTTTTTTCGAAACTATCATGTTCTTAGTTTACCTACGAAAATAGATTCTCAGTCTATTTGGATGTTATACATGGAAACGTTACGCGTATTCGATAATTTTTTTCCCGGAGTTTGTGTTGGACTTTGCTTGCGCGCTGATAAAATTGTGGGTCACCGCGTAAAGACAGATAGTTAGCAGCGCAAAAATACAGCGGCACATTCTGTACAATGCTGCGATTCGTAAATAAAATTAAATACTAGTGGTGAAACCCAACACTATATATAAATGTTGACAAGTTATAAATCATGCTGTCACTACCTTTGCCGCTTGTATGTTGCAGTTTCTAGACTTAACACGAAAATATCGTATCGATGTAATTAACCCTCGAATATGTCAAACGAGTGCAATTTTTATGCATTTTATGTTTTCATGTGTTACTATGCCGTCGCATTCCATTGCTTCGTGTTGCTTACTAAGTAGGGCGTGGCAGATAAATACGAGCTAAATTCTTCAGCTGTGATCTACACGTAGTATAGGAAAACTACAAAACAGCAATATTTGATCATTACATTTGCCAACTTAATGAGCGAACATTTATCCAGAACGATACTCTAGTTAAGCGTGATACCTTATGCCGCAATTAAATGTGTGAGAGTGTTCTTCAGACATACGTTAACAGAGAAATTTTTGCTCAGAAATTTGGCGAAACTTTTTTCTTGGATTCTTTAAGTGCTAGAGGCCTCGATGCATGCGCTGACCTGAAATATTTTTACTCCCTTTATTGTAAGTTAAAAATAACAAAAAATTGAATTGATGTCTTGCAGTTTTTGTTAATCTGTTTGATGCGTTGGTCTGTTGCAGATGCTTGGTTTGGCGCGTCCGTTCTGAAAACTCAACATGCTTGCTGTCAAAAAGTCGCAGCGTGGCCATTGGCACAGCAAACGTATGTTGATAGAAGTTACAAAGTGTCTATGTATAAATGGTTTCGAATAACTTAAAAAAAAAAAATTGTAGTTCTGACTGTTAACATTGTTTTTTGTTTTTATTTGACCAGATTCCGTCTTGGAATTTTCATGTTGTGTTTGTATCTTGCTGAATAAGCACACACTGCTTATTTTATGATTTCTTTTATTTGTTTAGTTTTTCTTTGACAGTCGTTCAATTTTGCAATGGAGTACGTCCAAGAAACTGAATCTAGTCATTGTTTACTTTTTTTTTTTTTCAGATAAAAAAAGTGGACTACAACAGTGAATGCGTTCAGAAGTTTAAATATTTCAGTTACATGAAACACGAGTGTACCTGTTGTGCATTATGGAAACTTGTACCTCGTCATAATGCAATCCCAATCAGTTACTCGATGCAGTTTTCTTTAAAACCTATGATAATGAATCAGTACAATATCAGACAGTCAGAAACTGTACTTAAACAAGAAATTATTTGTAATATTATATAAGATTTGCATTAACTTTTGAAAACGCGAATTTGAGATTAAGGGCACCACCTACCTGGAACTGCATGCGTGGTAGAAGCGAAGGAGCAATGTAGGTTACACTAAAACATGTGCCTAATGCCCTCCTTTTTTTTATCGTACCCATTTGAATCGCCCTGTGTTTAAAACTGAATAAGATATAGGCTACTAAAAATACGTTAATATCAAACATATGTATCTAGTGTGGTGATTTTCAAATGCGTTATTAGCGTAGATATATAGTATGATCAAGAACATATATTCACATTGCCAGCGTTTAGATAGGCTAATATAAACGTGTGTGTTAAAAAAAAGTTTTAAATATCTCGTGCAAAAAAAAAATAAATGACCGCCATTATGAAAATATGAATAAAGTACATAAAAGTCAAATAAACTTAGTCTACTGTACATTTCTACCAAGTTCGATTACATTCGCTCCGTATGTTAATTTATTTAATGTGTGGGAGAAATTGAAAAGCACAGAAACGAAAAAAAAAAAAAAAAAACTTCGCGGTCCTGCACGAATTTTTCTAATGTGTGAGAGAAATTGAAAAAAAAAAAAAAAGAAACGGATAATGGAAAGTAGGCTTAAAGAAAAAGAAGAAAAGCCTTCGCGGGCCTGCATACGTGTGAGTCATTATGGCGGCCGCTTGACCAGGCCGCCGAGTGGTGTGTAGAGGTTCGGCCGTTATAATATTATTTGAAAACCACTCGACGCATGTGAGTGATGTCTGCTTAGGAAAATTATTCAAAGAACGTTACACGTGTGTGTACCAATTTCAGGTTCACCGGTAATCATTAAGGGCGCGGTCTACCGCAATTTTCATCATCATTATTTTATTTTTTATTTGTACCAGATATTTCTTTTCTTATTTTAGACACGAAATGTGACTAAATTTGGCTCTTATGAAATTTTTTTATCTCATAGTTTTCGCGTAATGGCTTGTTAGTCATATTTAACATGTTTCTGTTTTAACTACACTAAAACCAACTAATATACCAAACTCAAAAAAATCACAGTGGATAAAGAGATTACAGGCTACAGTGACATGCTCATAAAATTAAAAAATAAAAATTATTTATATTTAAAAAAAATTATTTTTTTAAATTTTTATTTTCAGTTTTAGCATTTTCTTAAATTCAAATAATTTTTATTCTTTAATTTTGAGCATATCATTGTAGCGGCCAAAGTGGCAAAAATGGGTATTTCTGCGGTGCTTTTTAAATCTTGGTACAAAATCTTCTATAAGGTACAGACGTGTACAACTCACCGTTATAGTCAAAATTACTTCTATGTCACGTAGAGGTGTGTTGTTGGCGAGAAGACCGCACGCCAGTTAGTTACTTGCGCCTAGAGGCTAGGGTAATACGCGATGCGCTTGCTTCCTCGATCTTACAGGTCTCGAACGCGCAAGACGTCCACGTAGATAGCAACTTAAAATAAGTGAACTTGCCTTTTTTTTTTTTTTTTGTACTTTGCACAAGAGATTGTCGATTTATTTGTAATACTTATATTTCGAAAGTTATATTAGGTACTTTTTTTTGTTCAAAATCATAATTTTGTTAGACGTGCAGTTTTTTTTTTAACCAGTTTATACGTGAGTATACATATTTATATAATATAGCATTATACTTTTTTTCTTATCAACAATACATTTATTGTATGCTATAATGCTGTTATCCAGATGCACATAAACTCCCGCAAGTTTAGTCTATAGCTATGTTGTTATACACGAATATTTAGATAACATAAACAGTACTTGTATTTTTTTTTTCTTTATTTGCGGTATTCATTCATATGTAAAAGCAGTTAAAAATTTTTAGCACATCTAGTTATATTAATAAATCATTTTTGCTATATTAATTTTGTATTTAAGTGTTTATTGTAGTTATGATTTTATTGTTGTTAATCACACATGTATGTTTGTAATTAGACGTGGTTAAGTGTTAGGGATGCCGAACGTCTTAACTTCGCCACAAAGAAAGTCCTTAAAAATAAAATGAATAAATAAAATCATTATTTATTATTACTTAAGAGTTTAAAACATTTTAAAATGTAAGACATAACGTTTTAAATGTAAAAAATAAACAAATTTTTGTTAAAATAGCTGTTGAAAATCACTGCTACTGCCCAACGACGGCTTGATTTGTTTATAGCCGCATATGGGACGACAAATAATAAGCCTTGACTTATCCGATACTATCACAGGACAGGTCTTGGCTCTTGCTTTTCTAGCACCTGAAATGGTAGCACTTGTGTAGTACGGTACCTTGTGTTTAGGAAGGAATACAGGACTAAGGCCGGTATTCCCAAACGTGTGTATAAGGGTTTAGGTGCAGCATATGTCATGCCTAGGCCTTATCGGTATTCCTAAACGTTTGTATGAGGGTTTAGGTTCGGACATTGCTTATTCAGGACTGATGTGTGACTTTTCCTTGTCCTAATATAACTACGCATGCGCAGTACGCTTAGCCATACAGACGGCTACGCATGTTACAACGTATTTTACCGCTGCTGGACGAATATCGCTTTTAATAATAAAAAGAGAAAACAAAAACATTCTAATAATACAGAAAATGAAACTTTGTGGCAGCAGGAATACTAAATAATAACTCACTAGCATTTTAAAAGCCCAAATAATCCAAAATCATCAAATTTGTAATTTTAAAAGCTTTGCTGTAAACCTATATTTTATTGAGCGTTCTTACGAAATAGGTTGAGTAGCTCAGGCGCTAACGTGTCGACCCGTTATAACTTTATTTGGGTTCGAATCCCGGTCACTCCAAATTTTTTTTTTTACTTTTTTATATATTATGTATCACAATAAGGTAAAAATGATATTAATGTTTATTTCCATAAATATAGTTTCTAAGCATTAAACTGACTCAAAAATATAGAAATAAGATAAATGTATAATGAACCATTAATGAAAGAAATTTTTCCTCCTGTGAATTGTAGTCAACCTGTAGGAATACCACGTCTAGAGTACGGAATATATTGACTTGACTTTTTTTGTTCTTTAAATGCTTGCAAATAGACTGAATAATGGACGTACGAACAATAGGCACCTTTTGTAAACCGGCCTACTTAGAAAATATGCAATTACAATTTTTACAAACTGTTATATACTGTTGATTAAACACATTTTTGTAAGATACGATACGTTTAACTAACATTCAGAAGTTCTGACTATGTTTTTATTTACAAACATTCCAATAATTTTTAAATTGATTTCCGAAATAAAATTTTTACAAGCAAAATAAAACGAATGTCGTTTATATATTTTTTCCTTAAATAACTCGTATTTAATTTTCGTTACGTCATGTTAAATAAAAGTTTCAGAAAAAATTAAATGTGTTCACGATATATTCACCTACGAAAAAATATCAAAAATCTGTACGGGACGTTTCCAAAACAGCTAGCATGCTATAAATAATTTGTAAAAATATCTCCATTCTCGTGCCATTGTAATCAAAAATTTAGTTAAAATATATTAAAAAATTTACAGATTCGTAAAAGTCTAATTCAAAAAATCGTTTGTACGACAGAAAATCTGCTCGCTGGTTCTACTTGTGCATAGAGACGAGAGAACATTTGATAGACGTGCAAATGCTGCTCTTAACTTAATAGTTTTTTTCGGTATTTTGTAAGGAAAATCTCAAGGTAAGTGATCACATTTAAAAATTACAGTTTTATTTTTAAAGTAAATACACTTGTACACTAATCTGCGAATGGTATGTGCATATATCGAGAAAGTACAAGCTTAACTAATAAGACTACTTACTTTC